>JAVJIF010018337.1:0-80687 GCA_038442645.1 Agave tequilana | reverse complement strand
GGACCACGAGAGGTAGATTCCGATTCAACAACTCGATTCAACACAGTCGGTTCAGAGTATTCGGTCGGTGTTCTAGCCCCAGTCCACAATTGGACCGGACCCATCGTTTGGGTGCTAATTCAATTCAGAACCACTCCTTCCGCCTCCAGCCACTCCGAGATTTGAGAATAGGCGCTTAAAACACCTTGGATCTCGAGGGATTCTTGCCATCGTTGGGTGTATTCTCCACTCGAGCTTCAGCTTGAAGCTCAGCTCTTTGACGATAGCATCATGGATGCATGTATGTCGGCCCGCCCGCGATACCTTCCTTTAGCCTAGCCTTGTCCACCCTCCTCCCCGTCAATGTGCGATGTCAATCTCCAAAAGATAGCGAAACTTAGAGATGATGTCCTCCACTCCCGACCTCTTCAATAGGTGGATTGGGAGGCCCTTGAGCAGCACCACAAAGTGAATGCCAGCGAGAAAGGTAGAGGCCCCTCATCCCCCGACCACCTCTTGAATTATAGGCCGAAGGACTCGCCCTTACAGTTCAAAATTCTAAACTTCAGCGCCCTCTCCAAGGAGAATTACAAAGGGAATTCCAAAAGATAGCCACTCCCTATTCATCTCAACTATCATTCCATGATCTGAAGCTATTAGATGCTTCTTGTAGTCCGTCGATAATATCGTTGGTGGATGGATCACTGAATGCCACTTTGATGACCCCAAATTCCTTGCTGAATTTGACTTTAAGATCAACCATGGCTCTTGTGATCTTAATTCTAGCCACCATCTCTTTCTTCTTGACTCCTTCCTTTGCTTCCCCTGTAGCTAGGCCAACTGGGTGTCGGGGCTATCTCTCCTCTCGTCAAGCTCAGGGCGGACAATCAATGGCGAGATGGCCAGGCTTTCAACAAACATAACATATCAACCCCGATGGGCACTCATCCTTCCAGTGACCCAATCCCTCACGCAATGGCACTTAGAGGTTAGGGGTTCATCTCTTACCTATATAGGAGATTTTTGCAGCTGGTCGTCTTTTCTCGCTGCCCACTTTTTCTTGATTGTCAATCTCGATCTCACTGACACGCACCTCATCCTCTTTGCTCTCTATTAGTGGAGAAGAAAAAGAGAAGGAAGGGTCTTTCTGCTGCAGCCCCTGAAAATTTCCATTAGATCATTCTCAGAGAATAGCCTCGCTAGCGATCCCACCGCCTTTTTTCCACACGATGATCCAACATGTAGATGAGGGGGAGAAAACCATTGCCTTGCCTTTCCCTTTTCCCCCTCTGAATCCCTTGAATTGGGGCGGATCTAAAAGGAGAATGCCTCCTTAAGATCTCGCCACCCGTCGGCGACTCGGCGCTAGAGATCTCGATCTGATCCATAGTGAGCGGGGTCTCGATCTGTCCCTAAGAAGTCACTACCCCACCTGTGCGGCTACCTCTCTCCAAAATCGAGTCGTGGAATGGCATCTGTCTTGATCGCTATCATCTCACCGTCTTTTCCTTTTTCTCCGCCAGTCCGGTGAGGTTGTACGGTTGTTTGGAACGGCGTCCCCGTCCCCTCCTCTGTGTGATTTTTTTTCTTTTTTTCTTTTTTTTTTTAAACTTATAACTTTTTTTCTATACTGTGTTGCCAACACAAGTAGGCAGTGAACCTCACCATGCCAACCAGGACTCTCATAATTCAAATCTCACTTTATCTTGCCGCCGCTGAGCCAGTCTTAGGAAACAACAATCCTAAAACATATTGATTTGTTTTATGACGCGGTCACTGTTATGTGAAAAGGTGAGCCACAAGAATCTAAACTACAACACAAACGATACTTAATCCACGTAATGACTAGCTCTTGCTGGCCTCTCCAACGAAGAAGTTCCTTAAAATAATTCACATGTGAGGCACATTTTCAAAGGGTTTGAATGCGTCTGGGTCTATGACAGCCAATTGGACCAAGCACAAATGTCCGGCTCGCACTTAGTCAACCTATCATTTTCTCTGGATCGAACCCATATAAAGAGCACAAGCGGAGGCCTTTTGTATCATCAATCACACGCTCATTCTGTCTCCTCAGTTTTAGAGACTAGTAGTGTTGTTCTCGCTCCTTCAATTTTTCTCCTTCTGTCTCGAAGAATTTGTAGTTCAATCTCAAGATGAGTCCAATGAGAATCTGCACTGCCTTGCTCTTTGTAGCCTACTTCTTCTCGGACTCATGCAGCTCGCTCACGGCCAAGCGCTGGCACCTTCCCCGATGACGAACGATGGCGCTGCGATCGATCAAGGGATTGCTTATGTGCTCATGCTTGTAGCTCTCCTTGTTACTTATCTTGTTCATTGAAACCAATAAGGAGGTGTAATTGATTTCTTAGAAGAGACTTCTCACTCCTCCCACAGTGACTTCTCTGGAAGTGAAATTGTTGCTTACATGCTCACAAGATTCTTGTAAATTAAGTTTTGTAATTAATATTACATACTGTTATAGCTGTATTCTCAATTCTTTCCCTCGAATTTTCAATTGGCTACCATCTCCTTCTTGTATTTCCTTTATAATTACTACGCTCTGCAATCTTATGCAGTTATTAAAATGTTCACCATGAGGATGAGGAGTCGTTTCTTTATCAAAATTTGACATCTGGGTCTAAACATAAATTTTTTGACATATATCAATATCTATCTAAAAAACCATTTATGAAGTTTTAAAAAGAAAAAGGTCACGTTGCTTGTTTATTTATAACTGATAAATTTTAAACAGGAAAAAACTGTTGAAATGCAAAACCCCTCTTCCCTGTGGGATGAGAAGAGCTGAGCAATAATCAATTTTTTGTTTTTAATGAGTTTCTAAATTTAAAGTGATAAAATTTGCATTTCAAATATTATTGACAGGAGTCTAGTCCAACTCTAAAAATTATAAAATAAAAGTAAAACATTTCCAGAGAAAGAAGTATATATACAATCTCAATCATTATCATGCGTGTTCGCAGCTGAAACGCACTCTCTGAATGGCCATGAGAAAAAGATGTCCACAACAAAGAAAACTTGCTAACGTATAGAAAATAAAGTTAAAAAAAAACTTAGCAACGTTTGGACATGTTTGAGCCAAAATTAACTTTATAGATGATGAGATAGATTCTTCAACTTGTATCTTAAAAGGGAAGGTATGATCTCTTATTTCACTGAAACCCGTATTTGGTATCTCTACATTTATTAAACATCTACTCGAAACTTGACATAGGCATTGGAAGAAAGTGGATCAGAGCCAAGATCCACCAAACTAAATTTCATCAATATCTTTTTTGCAATATTTATGCACCTATCCCTTTATCTTTATAGCTGAGCTTATAATCTCATGTCTAAGAGTTGAACTAGCTTAACACCTTATGTGAACCCAACTACTCCACTGCAATTACGCCCGCCAGTAGACATGTATGTACATGTATTTGTATTAAACAAACTACAAATTTTAATGAAGGTACTTAAATTGGGATATGAGGAAATCTAGGCCGTTGATTATGAGAGAAAGTAAATTAAGACAGTTATCCCTCTCCTAGGAAAGATAGAACAAAAGTACTATATACGAGTAACTCAATTATTCGTTATCCTAAACCTGAACATAAGTACTATATATATGGGTAACACAAGTGTCCTCTTACCTTCGATCTCCGGAAATCTACTAAAATCTTCATTCATCAGCTCAGAAATGTCAAATCAATTTCTACTTTAAAAAAAATCAAATTCATGATACCAACAAAAGAAATTAAACAATAGAAGGCGTTGCGAAACCAGCATAAAAGGTGTGCAATGTAAGTACAAGTACCATAAAGAAATGTCACAAAAACCAAGAGCCATCAACCCCTTTTTATGCAGTTTCAACTCTAAGGTTTCTGATTAACTTCACTTTACCAGGACTAGTCAGTCATGTCTGATAGTTTGGAGAAGAAGAAATTTATGTATATTATACCACCAAGGATTACATCAATATATATAGGCATGTTGAGAGAAGAACAAAGAAACTATGCACGTTCACATACAATGAATCACATGCCTGTATACAAGAGGTTCAGATACAATGAACTACATGTCGCACAAGAGGTTCAGATACAATGAACTACATGTCTGTTAACACCCCCCTCAAACTCACGGTAGAAAAAACACCGAGAGTTTGGACAAGATTGTACGAAACTGATGAGAGGTCTGCACCTTGATGATCGAGATCATAACGAGATGACATAGCGTTATTTTGCTCATTTATTTTAGAGAATTATATTGGAGAGTTTTTGGGTTAGTTCCTGAATTGGTGAATTGTATTGAAGAGTTCTACGATTAGTTGTTTGAGAGAATTATACGGCCAATTGCATAGATTCCCGATTTAAATTTTCGGATCAATTTGTAACTCTTATAATTCAAATGTTTGAATAAGATATTCTCTCTTCTGTCCCGAGTACGTTGGAAAGTTACTGAACCTTATTAAACCTCGTATTCACTCTTTGGTTTGTATTCATGCTATAATTGTTTGGTGATGATTTGGCATTGGAGCGCTGATCTTGGTGATTGGCATACTGGATTCCTCTGGAAGGCGCAACAAGTGGTATCAGAGCTTCCCAAGTTCAGCTAGGGATTATGTGTTAAACCCAAGAAAATCGTGGTCTACTCGGTGGAAAAACGTGTGTCGATCTCGGAGCAACGTTGGACTGTTCGTGGAATATGTGTCAATCTTATAACAGTGTTTGGATTGTTCATTGGACCATTTGTGTGTGGAGTAGACCATTCGAAAACTCGTCTATGATTTCAGTTTGAAGTAAAGTTTCGATCTTTATCTATTTGAATCTATTTTCATTGGTTTTCTGCATTGTTATTGATGCTTTCTGTAGGAGATACGGCTGAGGGTAGTCAGTCAACAGTGAAGATCGTAAACATCCACCAATCGAAAATGATGTGGTGAAGTTTGATGGCACGAGCAATTACGGTATGTGAAAATGCGAGGTGACGGATGCATTGAAAGCAAGAGTTTGTAAGAGGAACCAGCAGAGACTTCAGAGAAGTATTAGAACAAGATGAATTGAATGATATGAAGCATCATTAGGTCTTTTTTGACACAAGACATCAAGTATCATGTGATGAATTAGGCTTCTGCGAGAAAGATTTAAGAGATCGTTGAAGAGAAGTATTTAACGAAGAGCATTGAGAATTAGTTGCATAGGAAGAGGAGGCTATACTGCCTCTAGTTGAAGAAAAGAATCTCCATTTGTGAACATATGGAGAACTCCATGAAGCTTCTTTCAAACTTAACGAACGTGGAGGAGGTAATTAAGGATGAGTACAAGACATTGATTCTTTTATGCTCTCTTCCAAATGAAGAGCATGAGACCTTCGTTCTAACTTAGATCAACGGTAAGAATTCATTTAGCTACAATGATGTGTCAACTGCTCTTGTGAATCATGAGGTGTAAAGGAAAAGGAGTCTTCTTCCAGTAGGACAACAACAGAGGTATTGACTGCAAGAGGAAGGGGTCCAATCAGAAGAAGAAGGGTAAGGGAGATGTTGGTAAGTCCAAGACTGATATCATTAATTAGAAAAGAACTAGTATGCTTTCTACAAGGAAGAAAAATAGTGGAAGATCGATTATCCAAGGTCCAAGAAGGAGAAGAGGCCAAAAATCAATGGCAAACATCGCACCGGCGGATGATGGTGCTAATTCTGACTCTTCCGTGTTGTCTCTCTATTACTCCTACAGTTTGCTATTCAGAGGAGCTTGAGTGAATTTTAGGTATGGGTGCTACTATCACGTTTATCCCAAGTGAGAGTGATTTTCTAGTTTTGAAAAACTAGATGGAGGCTTAATGTCATTCGAAGATGGTCACACAAGCCATATAGAAGGGATAGAACAATTCTCATCAAGTTGTCTGATGAGATGGTAAGAGAGTTGAAGAATGTGAGATGCGTTGCTCAAAATATGAAAAATCTTATCTCAGTTGGAGCTTTAGAGGTGCAGGGCCTTAGGAAGACTCTTGGAGAAGACGTTATCAAGATGTTCAATGACTCGTTGGTTGTTCTGAAGGACATTTGACGTAACAATTTGTGTTACTTGAAGAGTGGTACAGTTATTGAAAATTTGATGGCTTCAGAATGTATAGATAGCAATTCTATCAGGTTATGGAAGATGAGACTCAGACATGTTAGCTTTGATTCTTTGCAAGCTTTGGAGAAGTAAGAATTATTGGAAGGTGAAATGACCTGTAGTTTGGAATTTGATGAATATTGCATTCTAGACATGAAGACGAAAGTGAAATTTGGAACCGTTACTAACCACTTAGAAGGTCTTCTTGATTGTTTCACATTATTGTTTTAATGTTTGGAGTCCTATCAAGATTGCATTGTGATTGAGCTTACGACCTGCACACAGAAAATATAGAACTTAAGAATAACGAGTGCAAGGTGCTCAATACTACCGCGATAGCAAATGGCTATGCGGGTCATGATCCACAAGGAGGGACTAGCGATGGAAGCTTTTTAGTAAGTCACTTTTAAGTTACAATCAATGGTTAAAGATCTTCTTTAAGTTCTTGAAAAGAAAAAGAAAATAAGTTACAGTCAAGTGAAGAAGAAAGTGGCAGATTGAGAAGGTGGAGAAAATGGAAAATAAATTTGTACAAGAAATTTAAAAGAGTGATAAAAGAGTTGAGAGATTGTGGTATTGGTGATCTAAACTAAAAGTTAAAAGAAAAGAAACTAAAAATTACATATCTCTTCAGTGCTCATATACGTTGGATCCGTGCTACGACTTACCTAGTCTTTGAAGGCGATCAAGCATTACGTGTAGGATCTTCCGTATTCCCGATCTCCACTATGAATAAAAGGGTAAGCTAAACTAACAAAAGAATGATTGTTCATCACCATAGGTTATCAAGGGCACTTGCAATGGCGAAGCAGCAGCTTGAGACTATCAGATTCACTTGGATTGCAACAATCAGAGAGGAGAATAAACGAAAAGAGTAAAGAAGAAAAGAAACTTTGATTCGATTCAATTAAAGATGAAAGAAAAGCTTACTTACACCGATGTCATTCTCAGTACAAGCTTGCTCTCATTCCTCCATGAAACTCGTATCTCCTCTCAGTTACATAAAGAAAGTAAAAATTACATAAAGAAAAAAAAAATAAAACCTACACTAAAAAAAATGAAAAACTGGCCTAAAATCTATCTCTGCTTGGTTATTCCCTGTATTCTCTAAAAAACTCAGTATTTATAGGCAAAACTAAACAGGGGAGAGCGTACGAAGATAGGGGAAGCAAACGCTCCCCTGACTACTCCAACAAAGCCGTAGAAACGCGACTTTGGCCGCGTTTCCACAGCCAGGGTGTGGCCAGGTGGCCACACCCGGGGGGTGATGCTCTTTGGTTTCCCGATATGATGTTATCTCTTGCTGGATTGGCAGTTTAAGGTCCTAGATTTGACGAAACCTCCTTTTATCTTTAACTTTAACCAATTGATTAATAGAGATTTGTTTTAACTGGTTTTCAACTGATTTTATCTTCTCTTATTTGCTCTGATCTGTCCTGATTTTCTGATTCGAATTAATTCTGAATTAAATCAGAATTTTGATGGCTTTTGGGCTCATTTCTTTTCTCTCTCCTTTAGTAATGGGCATGCATATAAACTAGACAATAAATAGGATTAAAAACAGAGTTTATTATATAATAAATGTAAGAATATGACAATGAATATGCAATATATGTGACCGATCACATTGCTTGGAGGCCATCGGTAATTTGTCTCTTTTATTTATGATGTATCTAGACGTTGTTGGGTATACTTTATGAGACAAATGTTTGATGTTCTAGATTTTTCATGAAGATGAAGAAGTGAATGGAGGAAAAGAATGCTAGGAAGATCAAAGTGCTTCATTTGATTATGTTGGGGAGAAAAAGAATGGTAGGAAGATCAAAGTGCTTCATTTTGATTATGTTGGGGAGTACAAGGATCGGTTCCTGAATTTGATCAGAATAATAGTATTGGTATTCACTTCACCATTGAAAAACAAGGGCGTTTAAAGAGCTGAATCATTTCATACTGGAGAAAACTTAGTGTTTATTGTCTAATATATAATTAGACAAGTCATTTTGGACTGAGGCTTTGGAATATGCTAGTCACCTCATGGATAGTTTGTTGTCGACTACGATAGGAGGTAAAACTCAGTTGGATATTTGGTCATGTGGAGCTGCTCAAGACTATACTTTGCCGGTCTGGCCCACTTTAGTATCAAAGATGACTAGTTGAATCCGCGAGTAAAAAACTCCGTGTTTTTTGGAGTCAAAATAAATTTGAAAGCTACAAGCTATGAGACTCCGAAAACAAGAAGATTGTATTGAGCAAGTGTGTCACATTTGATGAAGCTTCTGTTAGCCCAGAGGCCTTTCACCTTAGTTTTGATGATGATAACTTATGAAAGTTAGTTTACTAATAATCTTGTGTTTATATAGTTTCAGTTATTGATCAAGATATTAGTAGGTAGCTTCAACAAAGGAGTTTTAGGAGCTAACACATGTTGATTCAAGAGCTCGCGCATCTAGATCACATCTAGCACTCGGTTAGAGTCAAGCTCGTTGGATCGTGTTTGGATCGGGTCATCTTGAAGATAAGGATCGACAAGAAGACTTTGGTTTGTATTTAGTTTAGATCTTGTGTAAAGATAGATAGTGTTGTATGCTCAAGTTCACACATATACACACACAAGTTCAATTTGTTTGGTTTTCGATTTAACCGGTTTTGGATTTCATATATATATATATATATATATATATATGATTTTCATGAATAGATAGAATCAAAACAAGTTTACATGATTTAAATATATATTTCATCTATATACATATATACTTCATATATTAAGAAAAACTTATTTTGATAATCTTATTCATTGTTTGGAGTTTTATATATAAACAAAACCTATTTTGAATTTCATGTCAAAAATATAGATATATCAATTAAATGTGTATTAGATTCTATCCATACACTTTATGCTTCAAAAAAGTTTAAATATCTTATTTTTATATTTATACAAGTTTGGGAAAATCAGATTTCCATTTCAAAGTTGGTTTTTTGAAAATACCATTTTTATTTTAGGCCAAATATTTTATATCACAAAATGGTTCAAATAGTTTGTAATATGTGTTGATTTTTGGCCACACATATTTGGTATTCAAATATCTTATAAGAACTTATTTTTGTGAAATTTATAAGTATTTATGGGATTTAATTGGTATTAAATTAACCAAGTTTTCAAACCTGAAATTCCCAGCCAGATCAGCTGGCGGTCGACCGGAGGGTCGACCGGACCAGGGGTCGGTCGACCAGACCGGTTGGCCGATGTGCACGAGAACGTGCACAAGGCCAGCCCAGAAGGTCGGTCGACCGCACGGTCGACTGACTGAAAGCACACAACTCTCGGGTGCGCCTGGTCGACCGTCGAACGACAGGCTTGGCCCAGTCGACTGGACGGTCGACCGGAGGCACAACGGTCAGAAAAATGACTGATGGGTCTGTCACGCCCCGCCGCTTCCCAAATACGCGGGAATGGAGTCGCGACGAGAGTCAGCGACGTATATACGCGAGGAAAATACCTCACGCATACACGCTAAGCCTAAAGTAACCTGAACAAGCTATAAATCTGAACCATAATAATCAATGATCACTGCAATAATACATATAATGACTACACATGATCTCAATGAAATAAGGAATAGAATGGAAGCAAAATGTGATATACAGGAATCAAAGAACAATAGCAGGAATAAGAATGCAAGAATACCAGAATAAAAAGGGAGGGAGAGAGAGTCCAGCTCCTCGCATTATGGACGGTCTCAAGGGACACCTGCACAATAAAACAATCGTCCAATATCTAGACGTGCAAATCCAGGGTCGTCAGAACGCGACCATAATGAGTGTGTGTGTAAAGGGGAAACAGCTCGTGCAGATAAACAGTGCATAAATAATAATAACAGATAACCGAAAGCACTAAATAACGTGATAAACACCGAATAACAACATGTATGTAGAACAAGGTAACTAACATAACTGTAAACAACACTGACGTTGTGGTGTGTAACCTAGCATGTCACTAGTTGTTATACAATCCGGTCATGGTTATAGTTATATGTCCATCACAGTGATATAAATGTACAGTCAGGTGATTAATGTCAGTCACAATACATTAACAGTTCATTATCATTTATTATGTCAGCGAACACCAATTGCTACTTGTAATAGACGCATCCCATACTACGCCTACTATACGTGTCAATCAGGGTCCTAAGTTATTGAAATTAGTGGAAGAGACTTTGTCCATACTTTAGGTGGGTCCCGTACATACCCGGGACCACGGCCTCAGTTTCCTGGCGCTGAACCAGGCCGTACCGCTAGGTACTCAGTAACAGTAACAGTAATCTCACTGTGAAAACAGTGGAACAGTAACAGTACAGATGGGATGTCAGTCATCCCCCAGGAACCCTGCAGTGGAACCCTCAGTCGGCTGCGCAACCTGTATCCTAGGTCCAACCAAAATACAGACGCTGTCTCCTCCATCAATTTCCCCAATCCCGGTGTAAGTTGTCCATTTACATTATTATTCATTCAATTCAGTTAAATCAGTCAATGTCAATATTATCTAGAATACTGGGACGATACGGTGACAGTAACAATAACAGTACAGTAACAGTCAATCAGTAATCGTATACACCGGTGAACAATATCAGTAACAGTAACAGTAACAGTAACCGTGTATACGAGAGATAGCAATAGAACTATACCGTGGTTACGGTCAAACCATCATTTCCTAGTAATTTTTCAATAACATGAATAATTATGGTTGTCAGGTAGATGTCATGTATAGTTAGTCAAGTTACTTAAGTGGTATCATGATGTTCAGGACCAAGAATATTATGCAAGGTTTATTGGAAGAGATAAAAATATTCACAAGACAATTTATTTTGTATTTAATACATGTAGACATGGACTAGTAACTAACAAGCATGAAACATAATTGAATTTGAACAATTATTTAACTATAAATAATATTCATTGAAATAGACAGGATAAAACAATTACGTGAAATAAAATTGAAATATTAAATGAGTAAATAAAGAACACTCACCTGAATGGACGTGGTTTCGAAACCGAATCGTTGTCTGATCTTCACTGCACGAACTGATACTGATTTACGATCATCCCATGGATCGGTCTTCGGATCACCATTGTATCGGGTCCAGAACGGGCACGAATCTGGATTGGGTCCGGGTCTCCTGCAACGAGTCCGGACCTCACCGAACGGATCCGAAATACTGTAACACGCAACCAACACATAGATATAAATATAAATACACGCTTAACATCCACATGTGCATACGGACACATACGCGTATACCCACATATATATACCTATATGGTATACACATACATACACATGATATACTTTGTCCACACATGCCTACACTATATATACATGTCCCCACAATACAAAAGTTTTGGATATATTGAAAACAACTGAAAGAACGAGAAAAATATTGAATATCCAAAAACCAGTAAATCCAATTAGAGTGCAGAATTAAACATTCCTTATGACCTTAATCATTATCAATGACCCTTTGACCTCTCCTACCAAGAAAAGTCGATTCAGGTATTACCCATAATTCCTAGCAAATTATTACTGAATAACAAAGCCATAAAATCACACATGATTACGGTATAAATTTGAAATCTCTTCAGTAGCAAAAACAAAACCTTTATTATTTTAGTTCCACTTCCATATCAATATAGAAACACAACTCCTATAATGGTTAACTGAACCAGACACAAAGGAGAGAAACTACAAGGAACCTATTTGCTTAAAACCAATAAATTAATGTCTTAAATCATTATTAACTTCCTCTGACAAAATCAGAACACAATGCAACCATCTAGTGATAACAAATTTATACAAGTGAAGTGAACTACAACTAAATGCAGCAAAAGCTAAAACTCTTGATTAAATGATCAAACAAGAAGGTTTATGGGTTTATTGCAATGACCAAAGACCTAATCTCCACTGTATTCAATTCTTAAACCAATGCAGCATAAATTCTTAACTGAGATAGAAAGAGGAGAGTAGAATTCACTAATTTAAGTCCATGAGATCAACTATTTAATTACTACACATTAAGCTAAGAAAGAAAAGAATAAAAATCTAGATTCTGAAATTTCTAGTTAAACTTCATGGAGAAATCTTATGTATATGATATTATAATCTAATGACAGAAGCTACAATAAAGATCACTAACTAAAACCAAAACCAGATTTCCTTTTCTTTTTCTTTTTTTTTTGCCAAATTAATCTTAATAGAAAATAAAGCTAAATCAATCTTTCCATCAATACAACAATTGCATCAGATAGAAAATAACAACCACACAATTTTATACCAAAATTCATTTCTCACACCAAATTAAGCCACATCTAAATTACCCACGAAGCAGTAATACATCAAGCAACTCTTAACATTTCCAGACAAATAGATAACATCTTTCATCAGCATTCAACATCTCACACTAAATTAAGACCACACTTGAGCACAATTTTCACCAACTCACCTCCTGAACTTCAGATATCGATCAAGAGCCAGGTCTCAAAACCTCTCCCCTTCCACTTGTAAAAACTAATCATGTAATCCACTCACTGAAGCCGAGTGAATTCCAGTGGGGGATTGGGGAAGCTACAGGCCTATTTCCAAATGAGGCAAGAATTTGCAGGGTTGGTGTGTGGCACGAGATTGCTACGGCCATGGGATGGAGATCATTGAGAGCAAGGCCATGGAGGAGAAGTAGTCCGCAGAGAGTGAGGTGCGGTAGCATGAGGGAGAGAGAAATTAGATTAGGGTTAGAGCTAGGTTTAGGTTAACAATAGGATTATATAGTAGGGTAGGTTATGGGTCTAATGGGTATTGGGTTTGAGGGTAATACTAGATTAGGATCCAATAGGTGAATAGGGTTGGGTTATGGATCACCAAGTAAATAAGTAATGGGTTTCAGGTCACCAATGAGTATTGGATTCTAAATAGGCTAATGGGTAGGATCCAATTAGGTTAAGTATTGGGTCTTGGTTTGAATTTGGGTAATGGATTAGATAACGAGTATGGCACCGGGTTTCATAATGGGTATAAGGATCAAGACAACAAGAGTATGGCTAATGGGCTAGAATCCAAATAGTCATAGGATCACTAATGGGTAAATGGGAAGTAGGGTGAGAGGCTAACAAGGAGAACACAACCTGAATGAACAATATTAGTACCAATGCCAATATCAAAATAAATAAGTAATACCTAACACAAATAATAATTAACAATAATAGTGATCATAATGGAATAAAAATATTAATAAAGAATAGTGACCTTAATGAAATATTGGGAATAATAATTAAATATCAATCAATAATAATAATGGTAAATGTAAAATGTCAAATTACCATTTACTGCCTCAAAAATAATTTCCACACTTAATAATAATAATCTCAGGAAAATAATAAATTAACTTGATTAAATAAAAATACTCAGTAAATCAAAATAAATGCTTGAAGAAAATAAAAATACAGTAGTTTAGATTAGGAATATTACATTCTACCCACCTTAATAAAAATTTCGTCCTCGAAATTTCGATAAGGTAGGGAATGCTAAAAATCAAATTAGGAAGAAGATGAAGCTTCCACACCACTTCTCACTGCATCAAGACTTCACCATGCTTCTGCTGCGCGCTCTGATCTCTGCTACCCACTTCAGAATGGAGTGATCATTCTCAAGAGATAGGATCAGGAGGAATGAATAGAAAAGAAGGACGAAATCAAGATGGACATCCAAATCACTCTAAATGAAGTGTTGCAATCATGGATATCAACAGATCAAGAATGGAATTTCAAAGGGAGGACGATCAATTCCAAATGGAGTCAACATCATTGGATAGTATATGTATATTGCAGTGTAAGTATAACTTATTCAAGTTACCGGTAAGAACTAGGTCTCTCTTGCGAAACAAGAGTCAAAATTCAAGGTCGCAAGTCAAAAACCTAGACTCTGATACCAAGAAAACCCTGTCACGCCCCGCTTCCCAAAATACGAGGAATGGAGTCGCGACGAGAGTCAGCGACGTATATACGCGAGGAAAATACCTCACGCATACACGCTAAGCCTAAAGTAACCTGAACAAGCTATAAATCTGAACCATAATAATCAATGATCACTGCAATAATACATATAATGACAACACATGATCTCAATGAAATAAGGAATAGAATGGAAGCAAAATGTGATATACAGGAATCAAAGAACAATAGCAGGAAGAATAAGAATGCAAGAATATCAGAATAAAAAGGGAGGGAGAGAGAGTCCAGCTCCTCGCATTATGGACGGTCTCAAGGGACACCTGCACAATAAAACAATCGTCCAATATCTGGACGTGCAAATCCAGGGTCGTCAGAACGCGACCATAATGAGTGTGTGTGTAAAGGGGAAACAGCTCGTGCAGATAAACAGTGCATAAATAATAATAACAGATAACCGAAAGCACTAAATAACGCGATAAACACCGAATAACAACATGTATGTAGAACAAGGTAACTAACATAACTGTAAACAACACTGACGTTGTGGTGTGTAACCTAGCATGTCACTAGTTGTTATACAATCCGGTCATGGTTATAGTTATATGTCCATCACAGTGATATAAATGTACAGTCAGGTGATTAATGTCAGTCACAATACATTAACAGTTCATTATCATTTATTATGTCAGCGAACACCAATTGCCACTTGTAATAGACGCATCCCATACTACGCCTACTACACGTGTCAATCAGGGTCCTAAGTTATTGAAATTAGTGGAAGAGACTTTGTCCATGCTTTAGGTGGGTCCTGTACATACCCGGGACCACGGCCTCAGTTTCCTGGCGCTGAACCAGGCCGTACCGCTAGGTACTCAGTAACAGTAACAGTAATCTCACTGTGAAAACAGTGGAACAGTAACAGTACAGATGGGATGTCAGTCATCCCCCAGGAACCCTGCAGTGGAACCCTCAGTCGGCTGCGCAACCTGTATCCTAGGTCCACCCAAAATACAGACGCTGTCTCCTCCATCAATTTCCCCAATCCCGGTGTAAGTTGTCCATTTACATTATTATTCATTCAATTCAGTTAAATCAGTCAATGTCAATATTATCTAGAATACTGGGACGATACGGTGACAGTAACAATAACAGTACAGTAACAGTCAATCAGTAATCGTATACACGGTGAACAATATCAGTAACAGTAACAGTAACAGTAACCGTGTATACGATGAGCAATAGAACTGTACCGTGGTTACGGTCAAACCATCATTTCCTAGTAATTTTTCAATAACATGAATCAATATGGTTGTCAGGTAGATGTCATGTATAGTTAGTCAAGTTACTTAAGTGGTATCATGATGTTCAGGACCAAGAATATTATGCAAGGTTTATTGGAAGAGATAAAAATATTCACAAGACAATTTATTTTGTATTTAATACATGTAGACATGGACTAGTAACTAACAAGCATGAAACATAATTGAATTTGAAAAATTATTTAACTATAAAATAATATTCATTGAAATAGACAGGATAAAACAATTACGTGAAATAAAATTGAAATATTAAATGAGTAAACAAAGAACACTCACCTGAATGGACGTGGTTTCGAAACCGAATCGTTGTCTGATCTTCACTGCACGAACTGATACTGATTTACGGATCATCCCATAGATCGGTCTTCGGATCACCATTGTATCGGGTTCAGAACGGGCACGAATCTGGATTGGGTCCGGGTCTCCTGCAACGAGTCCGGACCTCACTGAATGGATCCGAAATACTGTAACACGCAGCCAACACATAGATATAAACATAAATACACGCTTAACATCCACATGTGCATACGGACACATACGCGTATACCCACATATATATACCTATATGGGTATACACATACATACACATGATATACTTTGTCCACACATGCCTACACTATATATACATGTCCCCACCAATACAAAAGTTTTGGATATATTGAAAAAACCTGAAAGAACGAGAAAAATATTGAATATCCGAAAACCAGTAAATCCAATTAGAGTGCAGAATTAAACATTCCTTATGACCTTAATCATTATCAATGACCCTTTGACCTTTCCTACCAAGAAAAGTCGATTCAGGTATTACCCATAATTCCTAGCAAATTATTACTGAATAACAAAGCCATAAAATCACACATGATTACGGTATAAATTTGAAATCTCTTCAGTAGCAAAAACAAAACCTTTATTATTTTAGTTCCACTTCCATATCAATATAGAAACACAACTCCTATAATGGTTAACTGAACCAGACACAAAGGAGAGAAACTACAAGGAACCTATTTGCTTCAAACCAATAAATTAATGTCTTAAATCATTATTAACTTCCTCTGACAAAATCAGAACACAATGCAACCATCTAGTGATAACAAATTTATACAAGTGAAGTGAACTACAACTAAATGCAGCAAAAGCTAAAACTCTTGATTAAATGATCAAACAAGAAGGTTTATGGGTTTATTGCAATGACCAAAGACCTAATCTCCACTGTATTCAATTCTTAAACCAATGCAGCATAAATTCTTAACTGAGATAGAAAGAGGAGAGTAGAATTCACTAATTTAAGTCCATGAGATCAATTATTTAATTACTACACATTAAGCTAAGAAAGAAAAGAATAAAAATCTAGATTCTGAAATTTCTAGTTAAACTTCATGGAGAAATCTTATGTATATGATATTATAATCTAATGACAGAAGCTACAATAAAGATCACTAACTAAAACCAAAACCAGATTTCCTTTTTTTTCTTTTTTTTTTTGCCAAATTAATCTTAATAGAAAATAAAGCTAAATCAATCTTTCCATCAATACAACAATTGCATCAGATAGAAAATAACAACCACACAATTTTATACCAAAATTCATTTTCTCACACCAAATTAAGCCACATCTAAATTACCCACGAAGCAGTAATACATCAAGCAACTCTTAACATTTCCAGACAAAAAGATAACATCTTTCATCAGCATTCAACATCTCACACTAAATTAAGACCACACTTGAGCACAATTTTCACCAACTCACCTCCTGAACTTCAGATATCGATCAAGAGCCAGGTCTCAAAACCTCTCCCCTTCCACTTGTAAAAACTAATCATGTAACCCACTCACCGAAGCCGAGTGGGTTCCAGCGGGGAGATTGGGGAAGCTACAGGCCTATTTCCAAATGAGGTAAGAATTGGCAGGGTTGGTGTGTGGCACGAGATTGCTACGGCCATGGGATGGAGATCATTGAGAGCAAGGCCATGGAGGAGAAGTAGTCCGCAGAGAGTGAGGTGCGGTAGCATGAGGGAGAGAGAAATTAGATTAGGGTTAGGGCTAGGTTTAGGTTAACAATAGGATTATATAGTAGGGTAGGTTATGGGTCTAATGGGTATTGGGTTTGAGGGTAATACTAGATTAGGATCCAATAGGTGAATAGGTGTTGGGTTATGGATCACCAAGTAAATAAGTAATGGGTTTCAGGTCACCAATGAGTATTGGATTCTAAATAGGCTAATGGGTAGGATCCAATTAGGTTAAGTATTGGGTCTTGGTTTGAATTTGGGTAATGGATTAGATAACGAGTATGGCACCGGGTTTCATAATGGGTATAAGGATCAAGACAACAAGAGTATGGGTAATGGGTTAGAATCCAAATAGTCATAGGATCACTAATGGGTAAATGGGAAGTAGGGTGAGAGGCTAACAAGGAGAACACAACCTGAATGAACAATATTAGTACCAATGCCAATATCAAAATAAATAAGTAATACCTAACACAATAATAATTAACAATAATAGTGATCATAATGGAATAAAAATATTAATAAAGAATAGTGACCTTAATGAAATATTGGGAATAATAATTAAATATCAATCAATAATAATAATGGTAAATGTAAAATGTCAAATTACCATTTACTGCCTCAAAAATAATTTCCACACTTAATAATAATAATCTCAGGAAAATAATAAATTAACTTGATTAAATAAAAATACTCAGTAAATCAAAATAAATGCTTGAAGAAAATAAAAATACAGTAGTTTAGATTAGGAATATTACAGGGTCAGTCGAGTGGGCGGTCGACCGGAAGGTCATTCTGGACCTTTCCTGGCTACTAACGGGCAGATTTTTGAGAGGTTATAAATAACCATCTTTTGGGCTGTTTTTAGATATGATTTTTGAGAGAAAAATTTCCTATCTTTCCTAGTGTTTTGCAGCAAGATTTTAAAGTGTTTTTGGGCTACAAAGTTTTATTTTTATTTTTTTTAGAGTGTTGAAAAAATCAAAGAAAAGGGAGCCTTTGGGAGATTGGTTTTGATCTTGATTTCAATATCCATTTGGTGTTTTCTCAAGTATTTTTCTTTGTTATTTTTCATTCCAAAACACTTTGTTTTCTCACACTTGAGCTATCATATCTATCCTATTTATAGGATCTTATTTTTGTAAGGAAATTGGTTTTTGGTCTTTTTGTGATAACCAAGTTGTAAATCCCTTCTTTGATTTGGGTTGGTGTTATCCCTCTAGTGTAGAGGTGGTGTTGCTTTAGGTTTGTGATTATCCCTCTTGTGTAGAGGTGATTGTGGTGAAGTTTGGCTTTGAGCCTTTATCCCTCTTTGTGTAGAAGTGATTGTTGTTTGGCTTTGTGCCAATCCCTCTTTGTGTAGAGGTGATTGTTATTTGGCTTAGTGCCTTATCCCTCTTGTGTAGAGGTGATTATTGTTTTGTCTTTGTGCCTTGCCTCTTGAGTAGAGGTGGTTGTATTTGAGAGTGAAGTTGTGTACTCCAAGTGTTGAATTGTAATTTCTCGGTGGATGTTCCCTGTATGGGGGTCCTGTGTGGACATAGTAAAAATCCTTCTGTGTGAAGGCGGGGACGTAGAGCAGTGGCTCGAATCTCGAAACATATCCCAGTGTTTGTGTTTGATCCACTATCTTTAAACTCTCTCTCTTATATCTTGCATTGATTCATATTGTTCATATCACTTATATGCTTGATATTGTTTGTGTGCCCATACTTGTGTTGAACCAAGAGAGCTTCATATAGCACCTTAACTCTTATTAAAGGAATCTAGAGGAGTTAGTCTAGAGCCTTTCACCGAGAATTCGGCTACACTCTTTGGTTTCATATAGTATGTTGCAATTAGTTTTTAATTTCACATCATTTGTCATTAGATTATCCATATACCTATTACAAACCATTTGTCATTAGATTAGCCATACACCAATTCACCTCCCCCTCTAGGTGTATTTTCAATTGGTATCAGAGCCTACGCTCCTGATATTAGTTTAACCACCTAGGAGTGAGATCTTGGCTAGCTAATCTAGATTTGCACTTGCACACTTATTTTTTATACACTCATGGATTAGCTTGCCCCTCCTATGTTTGATGTTTCTAACATCGATATATGAAACTTTAGGATGAGTGCTTATTTAAAAACTCTATGAATGCATGTTTACCTTGCCACTACTAAGAAATCTTATTTTGATAATGACAAGTACATAGAGGCTAATGCACAAGCCCTAGATGCACTAAAATATACACTAAGCAAAGAATATTTATCTTTGGTTTCTCATTGTGATTCCGTTTTTGCAGTGTGGAACACATTGACCTCTCCCAAGCTACAAACGATGAAATATGTGAAGAAAAAATCTAGTGGAGATGAGTCCAATGATGCTTGCTACATAGTCCAAGAGAATGACTCACTTGTGGTACGCTCGAAAACTCAACCAGATGATAGTGCTAGTTCTTCAGGTGATAACATTATAGATGCCGATGCAATAAATGAAGAACAATCTATAGTTTGTGAAAACTTACTTGAAAAATATAAATTTTTGAAAAAGAAAAATTTTGCATTAAAAGAAGAAGATAAAAATTTGTTTTCAAAACTTTATATTATTTTGCAAGAGAGGGATGAGATTTTAAATGAAAGGGACTCATTGAAATCCCAACTTGACCTTGCCCTAAATGAAAATAAAATTTTAACGAATAAAAATAAATTGTGATGATGTTTCGAAGAAAAATGAGGTTTTGTCTTCAAAACTTGATTTTATTTTAAAAGAGAATGAATCTTTGAAAAATAAATTGCCTTGATTTCAAAAGAATTAGATTTAGCTTCAAAAGAAAATACTTCTTTGAAAAATGATTTAGACTCACATATTTGCCATGCTATTATACCTTCACCATCTAGTATATCTATTGCATGCTCCACTTCTCCTAATGTTGAAAATGATATAATTATGTTAAAGAAGAGTGTTGATTGTTTGGGCTCCACTTTGAGCCAATGTGCCATGAACCACACACGTTTGGAATCCATGTTTCGCAAGAAACATGCTCCTCATATACATGCACACCATACATGGCATACACATGCTCATCATGCTCACACACATGATTTTATGTATACTCATGTGTACACTTTACGCATTGTGAACGTGAGGGCCACCTTACAAAGTTTTTTTATTATAGAATACATAATCCAAATTTTGCAAACAAACTTGTTTGGGTTAGGAAATGTGCTAACCCTATGGTACCAAAATTCACCCCTATTGTATTTGATGTTGGTGTGGGCTTTCACATGACGTGAGAGCTGTTGGTGCCTTGATGGTGTATGTGTTCCGAGCTAATTTGTGACACTTTTGGATGCATCACTTTCAAGGTAAGTTTGGTGGGAGGACCACCATGGTTTGGAGACCTAGAGATTAGCCCTAATGATTTTGGTAACTATCTCTAACTCTCATTTAGTTTACATACTTTCATATTATTGATTTTTTAGCATGTTTTATTTTTTTTTCATGTTCATTATATTAGATGCAATGTAAATTAGACATGTGATATACATAGATAGTCTTTTGAGATACACCCATTTTCATATGGATTTACATCTTTTGTGTTCTCACTATAATTTAGCTATTGTGTATATCCCAGTCTAAAACATGTGCATTTAACATAATGATTATATTCGATTATGTTATTCTTTTGCATTTCCTGTTTTGATTACTTGTTTAGATGTAGTTTTCATTAAAACTTATATTTATACTTGTACAACTAGTGAGCCACATTTGATTATTATATGTTCGTTCTATGTGGCTCATTTGTACCCATTAGATGTAATTGTATAGTCTAGTTTTGATGATTCTTGCATTTTAACTTGTATTCCCTATCTTTTTACATGTTTTCATTAAAATGTATTTATCTTCATGTATATGTTAATTTTTTCTAAAACTAATAGATATACATATCTATCCTAGAGTCATTTTCTTTTCATGCAAAATTCTATTATGGACTCGTTTATATTTGGAATATGTATGTATACTTCTAGTTTAGACAAAATATACATATGCCTTGAAGTTTGTATTATTTTGATGAAAATTAAATTTTTTCATATTTTCATGGATATATTCATGTTTTATTCCTTACTTGAAGGATTTCGTACTAGTTTTCAAAATTATCTTTAAAACTAATCCTTATTCTTTAATTGGTAGAGTTTTCAAACATGTTAAACTATTTTCAAACTTATATTTTGAAAATCCCTACCATCCAAGGGAGGTTGGATGGGCGACCATGCCTTGTATGCTCAAAATTGAAAATCTATTTAAACATGTGCATGAAAGGGAGGTATCTATGAGATATACATGATTTTAATGAATACTTTATTTTTATATACTCATATATGTTTCCTATATATGTATGCTTTAAATTTCAAATAGTATCAATTTCAATTAGTATATTCATTTTCATACATATATATGATTTGATTGTGCTTATAATATATTTACATCTTAAAGCACAAATTATGTTTATGCTAAAACTTGACTTAATTTTAAATGTTAATTGGTTTCATAATAAGCTTATGCATTATTTTCAATTGGTATTTCAATTGGTATTTTTTAAAATATACTTCATATTTTACCTTTCAATTGATATCAAAAAAATTTACAATATATTTCAATTAGTATCAAATATTTCTTAAGTATGAGATATACATGATTTTTAAAATGAAAAATTCATTTTGTATACTCATGATTTTTCTTACTAAGCTTGATCTAGTCCTTAATGTCAATTGTTTTTCAATTGGTTCATATATAAGCTTATGCATAATTTTTATTGGTATTTCCATAAAGGGGGAGAAAATTTTTTATTTTATCTTTCAATTGGTTTTATTTTTCAATTGGTATCTTACTCCCAGTCTTTATGATGAAAAATATTTTACTTTGATATATGCTTACATTTTCAATATTGGTATCAATAATTTTAAATTGGTATTCTTTCAAATTGGTATCCTTATTATAAAATGAACATAGTGTTTACCTAAATAGTTGGTGTTTACTTTCAATTGATATCATGACCTTTTATTGGTATCAATTTAACAAAAAAAAAATAATTGTTTCTTTCAATTAGTTGTTTCAATTGATTGTGTTTATTGGTATCAAAATTTTATTTATAAGATATGTTTATTATTTATTTGTCTTCACCCCTTTGTTGATGAATGACAAAAAAGGGGAGAAGAATTCAGATTTATATATGCATGTTTTACTATGTGTTATGCATATATCTTATTTTATTGATATATTGAGCTTTATTGCATATATTTATATGTTTATTGGATATGCATATATTAAGGGGAGCTTCTAGGAAGCCTAATGGATACATATATATTATCTCATAAGTTTTGTCATCATCGAAAAAGGGGAGATTGTTAGTCCTGAGGCCTTTCACCTTAGTTTTGATGATGACTAACTTATAAAGGTTAGTTTACTAATAATCTTGTGTTTATATAGTTTCAGTTATTGATCAAGATATTAGTAGGTGTTTAGCTTCAACAAAGGAGTTTTGGGAGCTAACACATGTTGATTCAAGATCTCGCGCGTCAAGATCACATCTAGCACTCGGCTGGAGTCAAGCTCGTTAGATCATGTTTGGATCAGGTCGTCTTGAAGATAAGGATCGACAAGAAGACTTCAGTTTGTGTTTAGCTTAGATCTTGTGTAAAGATAAATAGTGTTGATATGCTCAAGTTCACATACACACACAAGTTTAATTTGTTTGGTTTTCGGTTTAACCGGTTTTGAATTTCGTATACACATATATATGGTTTTCATGAATAGATAGAATCAAAACAAGTTTACGTGGTTTAAATGTATATTAGATTTCATCTATATACATATATGCTTCATATATTAAGAAAAACTTATTTTGATAATCTTATTCATTGTTTGGAGTTTTGTAATTAAACAAAACCTATTTTTGGATTTCATGTCAAAAACATAGATATATCAATTAAATGTGTATTGGATTCTATCCATACACTCTATGCTTCAAAAGAGTTTAAATATCTTATTTTTGTATTTGTACAAGTTTGGGAAAATCAGATTTCCATTTCAAACTGGGTTTTTCGAAAATACCCTTTTATTTTTAGGCTAAATATTTTATATCACAAAAATGGTTCAAATAGTTTGTTATATGTATTGATTTTTGGTCACACATATTTGATATTCAAATACCTTATAAGAACTTATTTTTGTGGAATTTATAAGTTTTTATGGGATTTAATTGGTATTAAATTAACCAAGTTTTCAGACCTGAAATTCCCAGCCAGATTAGCTGCGGTCGACCGGAGGGTCGACCGGACCAGGGGTCCGTCGACCGGACCTGTCGACCGATGTGAACGAGAACGTGCACAAGGCAAGCCCAGTAGGTCAGTCGACCGCGCGGTCGACCGACCGAAAGCACCCAACTCTCGGGTGCGGCCGATCGACCGTCGACCCACAGGCTTGGCCTGGTTGACCAAGCGGTTAACTGGAGGCACAACGGCCAGAAAAATGACCGTTGGGCCGGCCGACTGGAAGGTCATTCTAGACCTTTCCTGGCTGCCAACGGGCAGATTTTTGTGAGATTATAAATAACCATCTCTTGGGTTGTTTTAGATATGATTTTTTAGAGAAAAATTTCTTATCTTTCCTAGTGTTTTGCAGTAAGATTTTAAAGAGTATTTGGGCTACAAAGTTTTATTTTTATTTGTTTTAAAGTATTGAAAAAAATCAAAGAAAAGAGAGCCTTAGGGAGATTGGTTTTGATCTTGATTTCAATATCCATTTTGTGTTTTTCCCAAGTGTTCCCTGTGTGGGAGGTCCTGTGTGGACA
Organism: Agave tequilana; assembly: GCA_038442645.1. Lineage (NCBI taxonomy): Eukaryota > Viridiplantae > Streptophyta > Magnoliopsida > Asparagales > Asparagaceae > Agave > Agave tequilana. Next base: position 56,427 of record JAVJIF010018337.1, on the reverse strand, counting down.
TAGTGAAAATTCTTCTGTGTGAAGGCAAGGACGTAGAATAGTGGCTCAAATCTCGAAACATATCCAGGTATTTGCGTTTGATCAACTATCTCTAAACTCTCTCTCTTATATCTTGCATTGATTCATATTGTTCATATCACTTATATGCTAGATATTGTTTGTGTGTCCATACTTGTGTTGAACCAAGAGAGCTTCATATAGCACCTCAACACTTATTTAGAGGAATCTAAAGGAATTAGTTCAGAGTCCTTCACCGGGAATTCAGTTACACTCTTTAGTTACACATAGTGTGCTACAATTAGTTTTTAATTCCGCATCATTTGTCATTAGATTAGTCAGACACCTATTCACCCCCCTCTAGGTGTATTTTCAGCTTCATTGTTGAAGTCTATCGTCTCTCAACAGATGAAAAGGAAGAAGATCAAAGATGTATCCCAACAGTTGGAGGTTGATGCTACTCCACTATCTCCAATTGGTTCAGTATCAATTGGGATCTCACCGAATGTGACACCGAGTGGAGACCATGCAGCCAGTTTAGATGCTGAACAGATTAGAGAAGATGTTAAATTATTTGTTGCGATAGAAACTAAGATGAATCCACGAAAGTGGGCGGTTGACTGTCCAGAATATCGTTTTGTACGAATGCATAACTAGCGGTCAATGCCCGGTCGATCGACAGCCGACAGGTCTGGGACTGACTCGGAGTTGGATTCTGAAATTATTTCTAATCCGATTTCAGTTCTTTTGGTTTTTCTTTTATTTTTTGGATTCTCTGATTATATATAGAGTGGTATTGTCCATTTTGGTTGTAACCTGAATTGGTGAATTGTATTGGAGATTTTAGGGTTAATTTTTCTGAGAGAATTGCACGGCCAATTGCATAGATTCTTGATTTGGATCTTCGGATCATTTTGTAACCCTTGTAACTCAGTTGTTTGAATAAAATCTTCTCCTTTCTGCCCCGAGGACGTAGGCAAGTTGCCGAACCTCATTAAATCTCGTTCTCTCTTTGGTTTGTGTTCGTGCTATAATTGATTGGTGATTAACTCGGCTCGGTATTGGAACGCTGATCTTGATGATTGTTCTGTTGGATTCCTCCTGAAGGCGCAACATGGAGCCCATTCAGGTGACCCCACAGATTGAGGAAAATTCACATAGGACTAAATTCTTCAGAGAAAAATAAGAAGCAAATTTAGGAAAGTAAATTGTGTCCCAGCTTACTAAGGTTTTAGCTAGCGCCATTTACTCTTCCATTCACTGATTGTTGAACTCTTCTTTTTAATGCACATGACAATTCATTTCTCATTTAATAAGAATAATATCATATTTGAGTTAGTGTATTCTTTTTTTTATTGAAAATAATAAGATGCACACTATTGAATAGTATAGGTTTTTAAAATTTTGAATTGTAATATAACAAAGGGAAGTTAACCCCACCCATTTCTTTACTTTTTTACTTTTTAGGGAAAAATGATGTAAATAGCCTCTTTGAATATATGGCTTTGTTCCAAGATACATCCAAATGTTACCCCTCCCTCGGCATTTAATATAGTAGAGATAATAATATATGGCTGTCTATACTTTTGACTCCTGATTTTTCATTATACTCTCCTTAATATTACAGGCAACGATAACTATGTAAGATATTTAAGCAAAAGTCTGCCAGTAACTTTGGTTTTCAACAATAACCCTTTAGAAATCGTCCTATGGACAAGAGTTCAGTGTTGAATTGAAGGAATTGATTCTCCTTCAAAAGACACGGAATGTATTTATTATCATGATTGGAAATAAACTAGTTGCAACCTTGACCTCGTTGTACTCATCTTTTGCCAAATTCAACGAGGGACTTGTTCTCGTTGGCTCAGTCATCCTCTGGAATTTGAACATCCTTTGGCAAATTTTCATCCCGAAGTTCGTTACATAAGAACTCACTCCTATATAAAGCCACACGCTGAGGCCTTTTATCACCATCCATACTCATCTCGATCTTCCTCAACATTTAATTTCTACAATTTTTGTTCTGCCTCTTTGTAGCCTGCACCAAAGAATTTTAAGTGAAGATGAGTTCAACGAATATGTGCACTTTGCTCGTCGCCGCCTTCTTCTTCTCCGGGCTCATGCAGCTCGCCAACGGCCAAGCGCCAGCACCTTCGCCGATGACAAACGATGGCTCGGCGATCGACCAAGGGATAGCTTATGTGCTCATGCTTGTAGCCCTCCTTGTCACTTACCTTGTTCACTGAATTGTTCGTGGGTTGTGAATGTAAAGTGGCAACTCCTTGAGAGCTTTGTGAAACACAATGGGAGCTTGTTGTAATCAATTCTTTTTAACAGATTCTTTTAAGCTAATTTATATTTGCTTATTAATTTTCTGGTGTTATAGTTGCTGTACATGACTTGTTCCTCATTTTTCAAAATAAAAGTAAAGCAAATCGTTAACAATTAGGATAAGGACTTCAGAAAACAGCCTGAGTTCAATAGTACAAACACAATAGTTTTCCATAAGAGCAGAAGTAACTCAACTAGAAGTATACTTGTCCCCTCTCGTCGTGTTTCTGATTGATTCTAAATTTTCTTCAAAGTTTCCTCATGTAACTGGCTAGAGCAATGTTAGATTGGGTTCGGTTCATGTGTGTGCGCCACACATACATATTATAAGAGGATCAATTTCTCATTGACACTTGAGATTATAAGAGGTTCAAAGAATTTAAAGTTTTGTCTCCTTCAAACCCGACATCTTTTCTACGTGTCAATGCGGGATTAATCATCTTATAATATGTGCGTGTGGCTCAAACACATGAGCCGAATCCTGTTAGATTAGACTGGTGCACGGCTCTTTGATTGAACAAAGAAAAACAAGAAAAGAGGAAAAAAATTGATTTTGAGCATCACCACTCAACCAAGTTACTTGCTTGTTCGATGTGAAATATGTAGGATAAAAGTTAGCTTCTTTCATCAAAGTAATTGATTATAATTCTCCAATATAGGATTCTTGCTAAGTAGACTATCTGAATAAACAACCAAAAAAAAGCTAAAATCAAAAGCAGATAGACCATTCGATTGGGAGCTATGTGGAGAGAAACTTCACATGGGCAGGATTAACCACGGCGAAGCAGTGTTCATCCTGAAGAAGTATGACTTTGTTATAGGGCCTCTTTGGTTTTTATAATTGGCCATAATTCGTAAGTCGTAATTGGTAAAGTTTTTTATAATTATAAATGAGTTACATGCATGTAAGTTTTATGATATTTGATTGGTAATATAAAGTTGTAAGTAGGAAAGTGTATTGTATTTTACGGTGTTTGGTTGTCGTAATATGTAAGTCGTAAGTGGAAAATTTGACCAAAAAATTAACTATTTGGTGATTTAGAAAGTTTTAATATTGCAAATAAATACTAAAAATATTAAATTAAAAAAATTAATATTAACATAAAAAATAATACAAATTTGTACGACCACAAAATTAACTGTAAATGGGCTGTAAGTGAGTGGTACTTGGGTTATAAATGAGTGATAGTTGAGTTGCGTAAGTCTTTTACGAATTACGGTCCAAACAAACACCGTAATTGTAATTGAGTTGTAAGTCATTTACGAATTACGGACTTTTACGACGAAACAAACAGCCCCATGGTGGGAGACTTCAAATCGATTACACTGCCAAATTGCTATATTAAGAGTTCGAGCAAACTCCTAAAAAACAAACTTGGGGAAGCTGATCGGCAGAATTGTTAGTAAAGACTGATGAGCGGAGTGGGTTTAAGAATCAAAATGTCATAGATAGTCTTTAGTCGGAAAAAAATATCTTAGACAGCGTTATTACAGCCCAAGAGATAGCATCTATATTTGAGAAAAAGGATCTCTTGTTAGAAATCTAGCCTCAGAGCTCTCCTATTGGGTCCATAGACCACGATAATAACCTGGATGAAGTTTTCTTTCCTACCCTCAAGCACCACGGAGAGAGAAAATCTCCCGATCAATTCGTCTTCGATAGTGTAGTTTGATGAATTAAAGCCAACAGCATCCCCCGGTCAATCCTGCGAATTCCTAAGGCGTTAATTAAGAGGGTTGTCGGCGCCGTAAGTTTAGTCTCAAATAGATAGACAATGTCTGCTTTAGCCCCCATAATTGTCTCCAATGACGTCGTAGGACGTTTAGCCAGTTTACCCCAGCCCCGTCACATTCCAAAACATGCACTAGTACAGAAAAGAAATTTCACGTGCCTTTTCACATCGGCTAAAGTCGGCACCGACGTTAAAAGGAGATGCGGTGGTAATTTTGAAAATAAAACGTATGGTGTTTATTTTGTAAACTATTCCACGTCGGTTCTTTAGTAAACCGGCATGTAATAAATAGATTTAACGTCGGTTTGTGAGGAAACCAACATGGACAACTTCAAAGAAAATTTTCATTTTTTAAATGAGACTTTAGACGTCGGTTCTTTGCAGAACCGATGTGCAAAATCAAAAACTAGACGTCAGGTTTTTAGGAAACTGACGTTTAAAAGTTTTTTGACGTCGATTTTTGATTAACTGATATCAATATCATTTCGAAAACCGCGTCAGTCATAAAATCAGTTTTTTGCCCTAGCCTCCATCGATCCCTCACTTCTCTCGTCTCTCTCGATTCTCTATCTCCCCTCCTCCGTCAGCTTCCTTCCTGTTGTGCGCCAATGACAACAACCAATAGAGAATCTCACAGATCTCAAACACAAAGAACAACCAAATAGATCCAAGAAGAACAAACAATCACCAAGAACAAGATTTAACGAGGTTCGGCCTCAATGCCTACGTCCTCGGGGCAATCAATGGAGAGAATTATATTTAGGAAGATGATTACAATAGCTCTTAAGTCTCTTTGAATGCAAGAGAACTATCAGCTAATCCTTTTTCGCAGGCTTAAACCCTAGAAAACCCCAGCAGCCCTTAAATACCCTGCTGTTCAGCAATTTGCGGAACAGCAGATTTTTGCCCAAACCCGACTGTCGGTCGATGGCGGGTCGACCGACCTCCCCTCCGGTCGACCCGGTCGGTCGACCGAATTTAACCGAGAGTTTGGCTCTTTACAGTCAGGGTCTTTCGGTCGACCGGGCCGGTTGACCGCCTAAGGCCCTGTGCATGTTGTGCATGTCGGTCGACCGACCCTGCCTGATTCTGCTGCTGCTGCTATTTTCTGCTGCTGTCCACTTTGCCTTCCGTCGTCGACTTCCTTGGCGATCTCCTCGACGCAACCCATGGCAATCCAGCAATCCAGTCAGCTTCCTAGGTAATAATCTCTCTCTTTCCAACAATTCTCCACCTCGGCGAAGATTTTCAAATCTGAGCCGAACTCCAACGAACCCCAGTCCATCACCTGGCGAAATCGACACACGATCTCGGCGAAATCGACACACGATCTCGGCTTGCGCGCACCGGTCGAAATCGACACACGATCTCAGCGAAATTGACACACGATCTCAGCTTAGAATCTTTGGCTCATCTATTCCTGGAAAACATCGCACATGCCTTCCCTGCACTTCACCTTAGGAGAATTTCCATACATGCCGATCACCAACATGGCTTCTACTCCTCAACTTCATGACCTCACGAAGACTTCCTCATGAGCCAACACTGACTCTCCACTGACTAGCTCTATCTAGTCTACCTGTCTTCCACTGACGGTCCAACCAAGTCTGCGTAGAACACACCAAACATCATCGGCTTCAACTGGATGCACACCACTCCTTATGCAAGCTCAACATCTTCTAACCGGAAGATAAACATGTTCATCGAGAACACACCATCTCACCACTACGTGAGATCCAACTGGCCACACCACTTCACCTCTACATGAAGTCTCTTCACCTCTACGTGAAGTCTCTCCATCTCTACTTGAAGCTCCAATAGGCCACAACTCTTCACCTCTACGTGAAGATCCAAAATAACATCTCGAGAACCCAAATAGCTTCATAAGAGTTGCATCACCAAATGGCTGCGCCTTTACGGCTGCCTACGTACCTTTGCCCAAAAGGATCAAGCCAACCGTAGTTCATGAAAATGAGCTTCAAAAACTCAAATACTGGTACCTGTATTTGCAGCAGCGAACCTATCTGACTGAGTCATATGAACCTCTTCCTGACCATCATGGAGAACAACGGCCTTTAACTTCAGCTTGTTGAGATCACAAGCTTGAGATCCATGCTTCTTTAACCACGAACGTGGTTTCACCTTGGTTCCTATGACTGCAAATAACTCGACATCCTCAACAATGTCGTCAATCTGTTCAGCATCACCCTTGGTATCTTGAACTCCTCCCGGTGTCACCTCCGATGAAGTCTCCTCTGATGCCGAACCAACTGGAGATGATGGAGTAGCATCAACCTCCACCCGCTGCAATCCTTCCTTGGTCTCCGTCCTCTCCACCTGCTGAGAGACAGTGGACTTCAACACTGAAGCCTCTCCAAATGTGACATGCCTGCTCATCACGATCTTCTTGTCTTCGGGGTCCCACAACCTGTAGCTGTTCCTTTTGACACCCAAGTAGACAAACCTCTTTGCCCGCGGATTCACCTTGCCACTCTTAGCACTGAAGTAGGCCGGACTTTCAAACTCCCGCAGCACACCATGACCTTGAGCAGATTTCCCAGACCAAATTTCCAATGGAGCTTTACCTCCTATCGCAGTCGATATGTTCATGAGATGGCTAGCATACTCAGTCGCCTCAGCCCAAAACGACCTGTCTAATCTTGCATTAGACAACAACCTCCGAACCTCCTCCAGCAAGGAACGGACTACATCTCTAGCCAACCCATCTTTACTTGTTGTGAAGTGAGTAGCAATACCTGTGTTCTGGCTAAACCGTAGGAACTGGTCCATGTCCTTTCCAACATTACCAATATGAAGCTCCTTTATCTTCCTACCTATTTGCCTCTCCATTCTTCCTCTCCACTTCATCAACACATCTAGGGCTTCACCCCTTTGTCTCATGGGATATATCCAAACCTGCCTAGATGAATCATCAATAAACGAGACAAAGTACCTGTGACCTCCAAGCGATGCCGTCTTAGCAGGTCCCCATACGCTCACGTGAACACAATCAAGAAGACCTTCATTGTGGTGAGTACTGGTGCTGAATCTCACCGTCTTCTTGTCCAGAACGCTGTGTCCACCTTCCAACTTGCAGGTAGCAGCACCTTCCATTTCCTTCTTTGCAGGAGCTCACAAAGATTCTTCTTCTTCCTGTCCGACCTTTCCCTACCAAACCTCCAGGCCAGCATCATCTGATGAACTTGAAGTCTCCACCTGATCTGTAATCGTACTACCTTTATCTTGCCGCCGCTGAGCCAGATCTTAGGAAATGACAATCCTAAAAAAAAATTTGATTTGTTGCTAAAACCCTTCAAATTGACTAAATCAAAACTCTGAATCAAGAAAACTGACGCACATGTCACCAAATTTTATGACGCGGCCACTGCGATATGAAAACCGTGAGCCACAAGAATCCAAACTACAACGCAAATAATTAATCCACGGAATTGACTAGCTCTTGCTGGCCTCTCCAACGAAGAAGTTCCTTAAAATAATTCACATGTGAGGCACATTTTCAAAGGGTTTGAATGCGTTTGGGTCTATGACAGCCAATTGGACCAAGCACAAATGGCCGGCTCGTACCGAGTCGACCTATCATTCTCTCTGGATCGAACCTATATAAAGAGCACAAGCAGAGGCCTTTTGTATCATCAATCACACGCTCATTCTGTCTTCTCCTCAATTTTAAAGACTAGTAGTGTTCTCTTTCCTTCAAGTTTTCCCCTTCTGTCTCAAAGAATTTGTAGTTCAATCTCAAGATGAGTCCAATGAGAATCTGGACTGCCTTGCTCTTTGTAGCCTACTTCTTCTCCGGACTCATGCAGCTCGCTCACGGCCAAGCGCCGGCACCTTCCCCGATGACGAACGATGGCGCTGCGATCGATCAAGGGATTGCTTATGTGCTCATGCTTGTGGCTCTCCTTGTTACTTATCTTGTTCATTGAAACCAATAAGGAGGTGTAATTGATTTCTTAGAAGAGACTTCTCACTCCTCCCACAGTTACTTCTCTGTGTGAGATTCTTTGTAAATTAAGTTTTGTAATTAATATTACATACTTACTGTTATAGCTGTATTTCTCAATTCTTTCTCTCGAATTTTTCAATTGGCTACCATCTCCTTCTTGTATTTCCTTTATAATTACTACGTCTACAATGTCATGCAATTTTAAAATGTTCGCCTTAAGGATGAGGGGGTGGTTTCTTCATCAAAAATTGACTACCAGGGTCTAAACATAAAATTTTTGACATATATCAATATCAATCAAAAAGACCTGCTTGTGTTCTTATAACTGATAGAGCGTCCACTTGTGATGAGAGAAGTCACAAATTTTAAGATGTGGCTAACAGCGCTAACCCAGTGTAGAGAATTTCACTTCAAATATGAGATAGAGAACACCTTGTTCATCTAACTAATTCAAAGGGAAAGAAAATCATCCAAAATATGAAAATTAAAAAGTGGCACCCCCTCATTCTAAATTTTAACAGGGAAAACTGCTGAATGCAAAGCCTCCTCTCCCCTGTGGGATGAGAAGAGCTGAGCTATAATCAAATTTTAATTTTTAATGAGCTTTTAAATTTGGAGTGATAGAATTTGCATTTTAAGTATTATTGACAAGAGTCTAGTCCAACTCTAAAAATTATAAAATAAAAGTAACAAAAAAAACATTAGAGAAAGAAGTATATATACAATCTCCAATCATTATCACACGCGTTCGCAGCTAAAAGGCAGACTCTCTGCATAGCCACCAGAAAAAGATGTCCCCAACAAAGAAAATTTACTAGCATATAGAAAATAAAATTAAAAAAACATAGCAACCCCCAACACCCCCCACCCCCCCCCCCCCCCCCCCCCTCCCAACTCCACCCCACCCCAACCCAAAAAAAAAATATATATATCAACAAACAACCGATCAATTCTCCGGAGAACGAGGAGATCGTCGCTGGCCTCCTCCCCACCTCCCCCTCCCTCAAGCACTCCGTGGGATCCAAATCCTCTATTTTTTTCCTTTTCTTTTTATTTTTCGGTTGGGGTGGTCGGATCTGACTGTGTAACTCGGGAAGCGGGGAAGACAAATGATACCAGTTATATCTTGTTCTAACGTCAACGAACCCCGAAGACTTTCAGGTTAGAATTGTGCTCGAATCCACGAACACAGCACTCGAATCCACGAATGATTTACTCGAATCCACGAGCAAGAGATAATAACTCAAATTCACAAGCAATTTGGAGAAAAATTCAAAGTATTCATCAAAAATTCAATGCTAAAAAGAAAAAGTATAAGGGCCAATTTATAAGCTTAAAATAAATTCTAATCTATCTAAGAAAACTAAATTGAAAATAAAGAAAGTGAAAAATATATTTATCGGAATTCAAATCTAACCCGATTACAAAATTCTAATCAGAATCAAATGCCCTAATATGTAATAGGCAGTCGATAGGTGAAGAGTGATGTCGACAGGGTTGTAATCCCCTGACTTTCTGTAAAAACCTATCGACAGGTGAAGGATATTGTCAATAGGACTATAAACTTCTGACCTTCTACAAAAACCTGTCGATAGGTCAGAAGAAAGTGTTGCCGAAAGATCAAGTTGTTTTGGCATGCTATTTATCTTGTCTTTTCTTTGGTCTCCTATATCAGTCCCTCCCTTTTCGAAAGAACTTGCCCTCGAGTTCCTATCACTTTGATTTCACTAGAATACAAGTGTAGGCAGCCTTTTCTTCGTAGATCTTGTAGTCAGTGGAATTAGTCTCATGGCAACTCTCTCACGCTTCCAAGTAAACATATATATGTGAGACATTGCCTTGATGTAATGTTGTTGAGAAGAATGTATGTGATAGTATTATTGGCACATTACTTAATATAACTAGTAAGACTAAGGATGAAGGTTAGAAAGGATTTGGTTGAAATGGGTATACGCAAGCAGTTGGCACCAGAGCAGAAGGGATAAAATACATTTTTACCGCCATCCTGCCATACTTTGCCTAGAAAATAGAATATAGACTTATGTCAGTATCTTTCTCAGATTAAGGTGCCAAGTGGTTACTCATCAAATATTTAAAGTCTCGTTTTAATGAAAAATCTAAAGCTAGTTGGCTTAAAATTGATTATCATGCATTAATGCAACAGTTGCTACCTGTAACTATACGTCTGTATTGCCACAATATGTCCGTCATGCCATTACCCTACTTTTTTTCTTCAATGCAATATGTAGCAAGGTAATTGACCCAACAAAATTGGAAGAGTTGCAGAAAGATATTGTAGTTGTACTATGTCAGCTTGAGATGTATTTTCACCTTCATTTTTCTGATATCATGGTGCATCTAACGGTTCATTTGATCAAAGATATTAGACAAATGTGGTTCAGTCTTCTTTAAGGTAGATGTATCCATTTGAACGATATATGAAAATCTTAAAAGGGTATGTGAGGAACTGAAATTGACCCGAAGGTCGCATTGTTGAATGTTACACTTATGAAGAGGCAATTGAATTTTACAATGAATACTTATCAAATATTGAAGGTATAGGACTACCTAAGAGGGGTTGCACTAAGATAACAGATGGCTTTGATAAAAGTGGACAAATTGGCATTACTGTCAATAAAGACTAATTGTGTCAAGCACATAGATATGTCTTAAATAACACTGATGAAGTTTAACCTTACATAAATGATCATATGAACTATATAAGGCGCATCAATCCAACTAAATCAAGAAGGAAAAATGGGTAATAGATGAACATAATAAAATGTTCATGAAGTGGTTCCGAAAAATCGAGTTGCTGATCAATTAACAACTAAATCAGATTCTATTTCTAAAAATTTGAGATGGTTAGCGCATGAGACTCGCAAGGACGTCTTGTCTTATCGTGAATATCCTATGAATGGTTATTATTTTTACACAAAAGCACATAATAACAATTGTACTATACAAAACAGTGGAGTGACCTTAGTGGCTCAATCAATGCATATTTCTAGCGCCAAAGAAAACAAATTAGTGTTTGTAAACATGTCATACTATGGGGTGATCGTGAACATATGGGTGTGAGATTACACTATATTTCGTGTTCCTGTGATCCCTTGTAAGTGGGTTGAGAATAAGAATGACATGAAGGTCGATGAGTTAGAATTTATTTTAGTGGATCTTAACAAAGAGGGTTATAAAGAGGACACATTCATATTGGCATCACAGACAAAACAAGTATTTTACATCACGGATCTTGTTGATAAAGTAGTCTATTGTTCTCTCGATGAGGCCAAAAATTACACCTGATTATGATGACATGAACAATACTGAGGATAATATTGATGATATTCTCTCTTTCTCAGTCGGAGTACCAAGAGGGGAATAGTGAGGGTAATGATTAAAATAATAACATCAAGAACGAGTTGTACATACGAGAAAATCATTTTGAAGGAATATTTGTGGATAAAAGTTATAAAAAACAGAAAAATTAAAGATATAAAGGTATATTTATTTATCTGTTCAATAGTTTGCATAATTTATATGAAAATTATTATTTTTTTGCAAATTATGCTTGTGATGAGATTCTAACAAATTGTGTTTATATTCCTTAATAGGTATATGGATCCAGAGTATAGCAGTGGAAAGGTAATGACAGTGGATGTATAACAAAGAAGAGGACTCGAGGTCTTACTAACATGAGTGATCTCATCTTAGCAAGGAACCAGGGAAAAAAATTTTGGTGGAGTTCAATGAGAAGAATCAACCAATTGGAAAATTCAAAAAAAAAATTGATGAGTTACCTTGGAAGTGTGGCCCGTCATTATGTCTCTATTGACATCCTCGATTGGCGCGAGGTTCCTGAAGAGATAAGAATAAGATCTGGGAAGATATTTTTGTAAGTAAATTTACAATAATTTAATTGTTTATACACACACACCCCCCTCCACCACCATCACACTTCAAGCATATATGGCGCGCACACACATGAAGCATGGCACACACACACACACACACATATGTACACCACCAACACACATACACACACACATCAAGCATATATGGTGCACACACATCGAGCATGACACACACACGTGTACACCACCAATACACACACTCACACATCAAACATGGCGCGTGCACACACAAACACCCAGCACCATCACCACACACACATACACACATCAAGCATATATGGCACATACACATCAGGCATGGCAAACACACACACACACACATGTACACCACCAACACACACACACACGATCACACATCAAGCATGGCGCGCACACACTCACACATCAAACATGGCACACACATCACAACCATCACCACCACCACACACACATCACGCAAATATGGCACACGCACATCAAGCATGGCGCGCGCGCGCACACATGCATACCACCAACACACACACATGCCCCTCCACACACAAAACACATCAAGCATTTATGGCGTGCGCGCGCGCGCATACACCACCGCCACCCACAAACACCACCACACACATCAAGCATATATGGCGCGCGCGCTCGCCCACACACATCCACCACCACACACACATCAAGTATGGCGCATGCACACACATGTACACCACCGACGCACGCACTCACACATTGAGCATGGCACGCACACACACGCCCGCTACACATTAATATTTTTTGTGATATATTGCAGACTATATTCAAATTGGATAAGTGGTACCGCCTTCTTTACTAATTTCTACGAGAAAAATATGGAGGCAATTTAAAATAAGTTGACAAGAGCGTACATAAATGAAGGTAAAACAGAAACTTCCTTTGAAATATGATTGCATTGATGAAAGTGTGGGATCGGTTTGTATTTCAGCATAGTACTATAAAATTTCAGGTTAATACAACATAACTAAGTGTTTTATAATTAAATGTCTTGCTTGAAATCATAATGCTTACTTAATAATTATTTTTTAATAGGCTTTAAGTCAGAAGAATAAAGATATTCAGTATTTGAATATCTATCCCCACTCACTATCTCGTAAAGGATATGTCCAAATTGAATAAGAACTGGTAAGAAAAATTTTTATTTGTTGATTTTTAATGCTTAAATATTCATTTGTGGATTAGTACATATATATTTTCTATATGTTTTGTACAACAGATATCCTAGAGATCAGTTGAAGATGATTCATCTGTATTCTCAATTCCCTGACATGTGTTGTGGGTTAAAGTTAGGGTCAGAAAAGACGGTTCATACATAAATATTGAAAGTCAAGCTGTTGCAAGTAAAATTGTAAGTATTTAATTTACAACGAAATTATCATAATCATTTTCTCTTGTTTGAAATTAATACAAGTATTTCTCTTCAAGTTTTTTGTAGTACCGTCTTTCTCAGTCGGCATCTCAGGGAGACATTCATCCATCTGAGATGAATGATATTCTATCCATGGTATTGGGTAAGCCCGAGCACCCCAATGTGTTCGAGGCGCCGGACAAGGGGCTACTATGTCCAACTACTTTCATATTTCTCGCCGACACCGCTAAGATATTACAAACGAAGATGTTGCTAGATTGGTGAAAGTCAAACTTCAAGAAGAATGAAAAATTCAAGAAGAAGAATTGAAAAGGCGAGAAGATGAATGGAGGCGGCGAGAAGATGAATATAAGAGGCGAGAAGATAATTTCAGAGCTTCCTTCATGTCTGAAATTAAAAAAATGCGGCGGGAATTTCAAATGAATACTAACCCGCCAAGCTATCCGCCACCCCATTATACGTCGTTAAGCGGCAATGGAAGTTATACAATTTTAAAGGATTTATCCGAGATTCCATAGGTAATCTAATTTAATATTTGTACAAACACATACATATACACACATATATACACCTACATACTTACATGCTTTTTTGTCATAGTTATTATATGGTTGTCTCCGATTGGGTTTATTCTAGTTGATTTGGCCATTGAACATGAAAATCATATTGTGGCGCACGGACGAGCTTTCAACACCGATGATGATAAAACCATTCACGCCGGACCAATTGGACTGATAATACAAAAGTGAGTGTCGTGAATCCATTGGATATGGATGCTCTTCTACTAATTCCACGTGATGAGATGACAACCGTCTGAGATGCTATTGGTAGTTTCGTGTCATGGCCTAGGAAACTTATCATTTTGGATACATGAGTATGTTATCATAATTAAAGCACAGCTCTAAATTTTAAATTAAATGTGCACAATTTTATTTGGTCATTATATCATGACAGGAAAAGACTAAAGGGAAGGAGGTGGTACAGGCTGACTCCATAGAGCTTGAGACATTTGCAGAGTCAGTCAGTCAGCCCGTGACTATTCCACTAGATAGCAAACTAGCAAAAGTGGCCGCATATCATGGGGTATGGGAGAGGGATCCATCATCACAGTACCCGTGAATATAGAGCTATTTTCAACCGAAATGGCCATATACTTCGAGCATAACGACCTTCTGAGGTTCATAGGCCGTCAGGAGATAAGCGCGGCATGTATCTGTTCATGAAGTGAGTAATAAATGTATATTTTTTCAATTAAAAAATAATAATTATTTTATATTTAACTCAACTTGATAATTTCTTATAATTTTAGGTCCTTATATGATTGGCATGTGGACACGGGCTTGAGTCACTTGTATGGTCTTATTTGTCCATACCATATAGCACTTGTGGCTAGCCATGTAGATGAAACAGAGCTGAGGTGACAGGCCAACCGGTTGTATTTTGCACCATATAATACGGGATAAGCATTAATATTCTAATAATAAAATTTAATTGTCACACACATTTAATTTAATTTCTCATATATGAATTTATCTTCCAGTGGTCATTAGACTTTGTGCGTGATTGACATGAGCTCTTTCTTTATATACTGGTTGGACTCACTGAGGGGCGAAGTGCAGAAAGATATCAAGAAAGAAATTGATTTGTTAGCATTTAATCTTGTTTATATTTATTAATGCATCAAATACTTGTAAACTATTTATTAATAATCTTTTTTATTTTTGTAATTTATGAATAGGACGTTCACCATGTTGAATCCAAGACGATGAGGTGGACTTACTTCATAGTGGAGGATTCAGGTAATTATTTCAGAAATCGATGACAAATCTTTTTGTTTTAACTTTTACTTAACTCAAATTTCAATTCTTGTAGTGTCCCTGTCAACCAGATTCCATTGTGTGTAGATATTATATTTTGATGTTTATGTGTCAAATCATTACTTTGCAAATTAATGCTATTCCAAGAAATGTATAATCTTCTGAACTTCTAAAAATTTATGCTTTTTTGTTAATGTTTACAATTAAAATAAATAAAAATTAAATATGTTTACAGTTCAAAGAAAATAAAACGGCATATACAGATGTGAAATTGCGGAAAGTTCAGGAAGAGTGGCGCTTATTTACTAAAGTGTATTGATGGTAATTAAGTAATTTTTTGGGGAATCTTATATAAAACAGCGTGTGTGTCATGTATTATGTTAAATTGTTCTTATTCTCATTATATATGTGTATGGATTGATTGGCTGGATTAATTATGTGTTTGATAATATATAAGCATGTGTGGGATTTTATTATTGAGTACTCTGTCTGGTTGGTTGGCTGCAATTTGTTTTTGATATGATTTTGTTTGATATGTACAGGCTGATATATAGATGGTTGGTTGGTGCTGTAATTTGTGTGTTATCTGTTTCTATTTGATATGTAAAGAAAGTTTTGTTTTATTATTTAAAAAAATAAATTAAATATAGGATGCCGATTTAAAACCATCATCTCATTGCCTTTGCACGACGGTTATTACTATAACCAACATCTATTAGGACTTACACGTCGGTTAAAATAAAAACTGACTTTTAAACTTAAGGTTTTAATAAATTTACACGTCGGTTTTATCAAAAACCAACGTGGATTGTTCACTTTCTCAACGAAGTTTGACATCAGATTTTTCAATAACCGATATGGAAAGTTAAGTTTTTCATGTCGGTTCTTTAAAGAATAGACGTTAAAAACTTAACTTTCAACGGCGCTTTAAAAACCACGTGGAAAGTTGAAGACTTACCACGTCGGCCGAATAGACGTCGACAGCTATTTTTTTTCACGTCAGTTCTTAGCCGACGTGAAATCCCTTTTCTGTAGCAGTGATTATAATCATTAATTATCAATTTCCCAACCCCCCAACCCGCAATGTGATGTCCCGAGTGCATACCCTTCATTTCCCTCCCTCTAATATGTTCCTCATTCATCTATGTCTTTCCCTTTCCCAAAACAATAACCCAGCGTTCTCAAAGGTTTTAGCTTCATTAAGAGCTAAAGTTGGGATTCGTGGTCATCCCCCACCCTTATCCCACACATATTAACAATGAAAAGAAGGAATTCATCTGACATACAATTGAAAATAGAGATAGTTTGAGTACCTGCACGCGGCAGATGACAATCATTAGCTCATGTTATCTCCTCAAAGCATATGTTATCTGGGACTCTTACGGAGGAGGGTAAGCAAGGTTCCTCTACTGCGTCGACCTCGATCTTTACTGGATTGGATTGTTGCTTAAATCCCAGACCGATCAGTCAGATCAACACCACTGTCCCCTGCCTCTATAAACAACAAGGGAATCTAGTGGTTGGTGAATTTTGTATTAGCGTTGACAGCGCGACATCGGGCAATAGTCACTCGTGATGTCCGTTGTTTCTGTCTCCTCCTGCTCCTCATTACTGGTCTCCCTGTCGGAGGTCCCTGACCCCTCTCCCAATTGGGCTGGTGCATCGGCCACTGCGCTCGACAACCTAGCGCTAGCGTCACCCTTTTTTTGATTTTTTTTATTAAGGTTGTTGGGCTCTTTATAGAGGTGCTAGCCCATAAATATTCGAAATTCATTTTGAAAGAAACCTTGAAGACCCAGATGCTTTCCATAAAGAAAACTTGTTGAAAATATAGAAAAATTACAAGTAAAAGATATTACAAGAATTTTCTATAGGGTTAATTCTGGAGAAGCGTGACGGTAGTAGTCTAGTCAGCACGCGACCACTTTGTCCCTTTCACGAAGCGAGCGACAAGTTTCGAGTCTGCTACTAGGAATTTCTTCTCATCTTGTTTGGGAAATTCCTTGGGGTTGAAGGATTAAGGTGTTAGAACCCTGTGTTAATTCTTAAGGATAAGGAAAATGATCTCCCTATGTACATGGAAGCAGGAAGCAAATCTCTTAGATACAAGTGTTTTTCCTTCTCTTCACATGCACTGTTGTCTCTCACGTCCTGTGTCCCAGGCTTAGCCTGCTAGTAGGCTAATTATAGGCTCCACAGGGGTTAGCATTCCCTAAAAATCTGAAAAGGCTGATGAAAACAGGCTGTAACACTCATCAGTGAGGCGAGAACAGCCTACAATGAGGCTAGAATAGCCTGCGGTGAGGCTAGCCAACAGCAATTTGCTTTTAGGGGAATCATGCTTCCTTAATTATCTCCTCTTAATGAGGGATATAATGGGATGTAATCGCCCATTAAAAAATGGTCATTAACCCTACTAAGTTAGTGGGGTGTAAGCCCACTATCCTACTCTGGAGTTTGAAATGGTCAACAGACCTGAAGCGTCGTCTGTTGGCGAAGCTAACTAGCGACGAAGCTAGTCTTGTAGCTTCTGGCAAACCTGGCCTGTTGGTGAAGCTAAACGGAGCTAAGCTTACTGGCGCAGCTTATCTTCATACTTCTAGCGAAGCTGAGCTTCAAGATTCTAGCGAAGTTAGCCAGTTTGGCTAACATGGCAAACTTTTAGGCTTGTTTAAGCGTATTTAAAGGTGTGCTTGACCCTTTTAACACTTAATTGGATTAGCAGGATCTAGATGACTCATATATCCATCATGGATTGATTTGTAAACTGATTATCAAATTGTCTGTAGCTTATCATTTATAAGTATCGACAAGTTAGACATGTACAAGTCAGTTGAAGAGCTATCTTGAATTTTGTCCTTTAGAAGTGTCAACACCAGAGACACCCACTCTTTAATTGTTTCTTCATTTAATTTTGGGCCAACAGCAGGCCGGCCAGAGTGGATCTTGCTTTGCCCAGCGCGGGTCGAATCTGGTGCCTTGCGGGTCTGGTTGTTTACCTTCGACGTGGTTTAGTCGCCTGATGGATTGGGTCTGGCCCATGGCGAGTCAGGTCTTACAGGCCATAAAAGTCATATCCCCCATGATCCAATCGAATTGAAGTCCCTTCGACTCCCGCGTGCTGTCAATTTCTCATCCTGTCCCATCCTGGAGAACGAGTTCAGTGACAGGCCATAATTGTCACGCCGGTAGCAGAAGTCAGCAGCAGGCGGCAAGATGGCATCGACCTCGGGGCACTGTAGATGATGTGCAAGCACAACTGTGCCCTCTCGCTACATCCGAGGTACTGTCCCTACGGTCCAAATTGAGGTCAGAACAGCTGTATGGGAGACGTTGAGGGACACATCGGTGGGGAGCCCCGGTACCCACCCACCTGGGCCATGGGCCCCTACGAAATGGGAACTTAAATGAGTCTCGTGCCCCTTTTCTCTTTTCCCATGGACCGACGAGAGGTGGATTCTGGTTCAACAACTCGATTCAACATAGCCGGTTCAGAGTATTCGGTCGGTGTTCTAGCCCCAGTCTTTTTGATGAACCGGTCCACAATTGGATCGGAACCATCGTTTGGGTGCTGATTCAATTCTGAACCACTCCTTCCGCCTCCAGCCACTCTGAGATTTGAGAATAAGCGCTTGAACACATTGGATCTTGAGGGATTCTCGCCGTCGTTGGGTGTCTTCTCCACTTCGACCTTTAGCTTGAAACTCAGCTCTTCGACTATAGCAATCACGGATGCATGTATGTCGGCCCGCCCGCGATACCGACCTTTAGCCTAGCCTTGTCCACCCTCCTCCCCTTCAATGTGCGATGTCAATCTCCAAAAGATAGCGAAACTTAGAGATGATGTCCTCCACTCCCGACCTCTTCCATAGGTGGATTGGGAGGCCCTCTAGCAGCACCCACAATGTGAATGCCTGTGAGAAAGGTAGAGGCCCCTCATCCCCCGAACACCTCTTGAATCTTAGGCCGCAGGACTCGCCCTTACAGCTAAAAATTCTAAACTTCAGCGCCCTCTCCAAGGAGAATTACAAAGGGAATTCCGCCAGATAGCCACTCCCCATCCATCTCAACTCCCATTTCCATGATCTGAAGCTATTAGATGCTTCTTGTAGTCCGTCGATAATATCGTTGGTGGATGGATCACTGAACATCACTTTGATGACCCCAAATTCCTTGCTGAATTTGAGTTTAAGATCAGCCATGGCTCTTGTGATCTTAATTCTATCCTCCATCTTTTTCTTCTTGACTCCTTCCTTTGCCTCCCCTGTAGCTAGGCTAACTGGGTGTCGGGGCAACCTCTCCTCTCGTCGAGCTCAGGGTGGACAATTGTCACGCCCCGCTTCCCAAAATACGCAGAAACGGAGTCGCGACGAGAGTCGGCGATGTATATACGCAAGGAAAATACCTCACGTATATACGCTAAGCCTAAATTAACCTGAACAAGCTATAATCAGAACTATAATAATCATCGTTCACTGCAATAATACATATAAGGCTACACAGGATCTGAAATGAATGAGGAATAGAATAACAGGCTAAATGTGATGTACAAGAATCAAGGAATAATAGCAGGAAAAAGAAAATGCAAGAGTACCAGAATCAAAGGGAGAGTGGATCCAGCTCCTCGCAAAGCGTACAGTCTCAACGAACACCTGCACAATAGAAACAATCGTCCAATATCTGGACGTGCAAATCCAGGGTCGTCAGAACGCGACCATGGTGAGTGTGTGCGTAAAAGGGAAAGAGCTCGTGCATGAGAAACAGTGCATACATAATAATAACAGATAACTGAAAGCACAAAATAATATGATAAACACCGAATAACAACATGTATGTAGAACAAGGCAGCTAACATAACTGTAAATAACAACTGACGTTATGGTGTCCAACCTAGCATGTCACTAGTTGTTATACAATCCGGTCATGGTTATAGTTATATGTCTATCACAGCGATATAAATGTACAGTCAGGTGATATAGTCAGTCACAATACATTAACAGTTCATTATCATTTATTATGTCAGCGAACACCAATTGCCACTTGTAATAGACGCATCCCATACTACGCCTACTACACGTGTCAATCAGGGTCCTAAGTTATTGAAATTAGTGGAAGAGACTTTGTCCATACTTTAGGTGGGTCCCGTACATACCCGGGACCACGGCCTCAGTTTCCTGGCGCTGAACCAGGCCGTACCGCTAGGTACTCAGTAACAGTAACAGTAACAGTAATCTCACTGTGAAAACAGTGGAACAGTAACAGTACAGATGGGATGTCAGTCATCCCCCAGGAACCCTGCAGTGGAACCCTCAGTCGGCTGCGCAACCTGTATCCTAGGTCCACCCAAAATACAGACGCTGTCTCCTCCATCAATTTTCCCAATCCCGGTGTAAGTTGTTCAATTACTTATTATTTATTTCAGTTAAATCAGTCAATATCAATGTCACCTAGAATACTGAGACATGTAGTGACCGTAACAGTAACAGTACAGTAACAGTAATTGTATACACGATGAACAGTAATAGGAACAGTGAACAGTAACAGTAATCGTGTATACAATGAATAAAGCTGTACCGATCGTTACAGTTTAACGATACTTTCCCAGTAATTTTCAGTAACATGAACAGTATGTTTATCAGGCAGGTATCTTATCTAATTTGTCAAGTTACCTAAGTGGTATCATGATATTTATTCAGAATCACAATATAATCTTTTTGCGTTTATCCATTATGTATTTAATAAGCGAACATGAATAATAATTGACTTGTATGAACGATAATTAAACATGAACACTGTTTAAAACATAACAACGTATATTGAAACAAGTTAGAAGCACTCACGTAAAATAATATCGTAATACTCAATAAGAAAACAAAGAACACTCACCTGAGATCGTCACGGGTCCGAATATAGACGTGGCAAATCAACTCATTAATCTACATTCAATTTAAATAATAATTATAAAAAATATTTTAATTTTGAGCAATTCTAAGAGATATGACTAAAAAATAATTTTACAGAGTCACATTTCAGTTTCTGATTTTATAGAATTTTTCTGGAATTTTTCTGATTTTTTTCTAGATTTTTTCTGAATTAATTTAAGTCAAAAATCAATTAATAATCATAATGGGTCTGTTTTTGTATTTGGGTTGGGTTAAAAATGAATTAGAACCCAAATCTGTGGGCTCACTGCAAATCTGGGCTTCTGAAATTGGGCTTTGAAATAATTTTCTATGTATTTCTTTTCCTTTCCTTTTTGTTTTATGGGTTCTGGCCTGGCCCAATTAACCAGGCCCAGTTCTTTTTCTTTTTCAATTCTTTCTTTTCTTTTATTTCTTTTAGGCTGGGCCAATAACGGCCCAGCTCCCCTCTCTCTCTCTCTTTTTTTTATTACTTTCTTTTTTTTTCTGGGCCTGGGCCAGTTAGAGGCCCGGATTCTTCTTTTCTTTTTTTTTTTTTTGTTTGGTTCTTGTGGGCTTGGGCCAGAGGCAGCCCACCCCGCTTTTTCTTTTCTTTTATTTCACTGGGCCTGGGCCATTTGCGGCCCAGTTCCTTTTTTTTTCTTTTTTTACCTCTTAACTGGGCCTGGGCTTTACCAGGCCCTTTCTTTCTTTCTTTCTTTTTTTGTTTTTGTTTTTTTTTTCTTTTTAGTTGGAGGCTGCTGCTCTCGGCTTCGGCCGAGAGCAGCACAAATTAATTTTTTTTCTTTTTTTTTTAATTTTTATTTTTCTTATATATACATTTGTATATATATATATATATATATATATATATATATATATATATATATATATATATATATATATATATATATATATATATATATATATATATATCTATGTGTGTATATCTTCTAAAATTTCTATTAATATATTATTATATTACCCAATTTATTTTATTTATTTTAATGGATAAATCTTTTAGTTTCATAAAGAAGGAATTTTAAATCATGATACGTTACAAATTCTAATTCATATCAATTGGTTTAGATCTAGGGGAGATCTAGGTTTTTTTTTTGCAACAAAAAGGGAATCTTAAGCATGCTTGCTAATTAAATATTTGAATTAATAAAAAATCAAATTTTTTTATACTTACTTGTTTCCTTGCTTTCTCCTTAATCTTGTATCCCGAAATCCTTCTTCGCAGTTTGAGGAAAATATGAGGATAAGGAAAGTTATACTAGAGTTTCTCTTGATGTAGGAGAGAAAGGAAATGTTTAGGTTTTATAAGGCTATAAGAGATTTTCTTTTTTTTTTGAACCTGGACTCTAATTAGGCTAGATTAGCAATTAGATAAGAATGGAAAGTGGTAGGAAAAATCTCAAAGAGATTCTTCTTGAACCTGAACTCTAATTAGGCTAGATTAGCAATTAGATAAGAATGAAAAGTTGTAGAAAAAAATCTCAAAGAGATTTGATTTAGAATTTGAAATTATAGATTGTTTAGCTCATTAGATTCAAATTTAATTTCGAGTGCTCTTAGATTACACGCCAATGTGGCACAATGGTTAAATCTCTTCTCTCCCTTATTGGGGACCTAAGTTCAATCCCCAGTGCTAGCATATATATATTATTATTTTTCATTTTATTTATTTATTTATTTTTATTTTACTTTATTTTTGGATATGAGTTAAAAGGGTTATGGTTTATTAGATAATTGGATCATGGGTAGATGGGTTAGAAAAGAAGATCAATTGAGAATAACGGCAACAATAACATAATAATAATAATAATGCTCATCATAATGTATAAAATATAATACATATATATACTTGTATAATTGCAATTCAAAAACATATGCACTTAATATGTATGCACATATATTTATACACCTGTATAAAATACATTAATCAATAATAATAACTAATTCTACATAAAATTAATAAGAGTAGAAATACAGTATTATTAGTTAGGGGATATTACAACAATCACTTGCGAGATGGCCAGGCTTTCAACAGGCATAACATATCAACCCCGATGGGCACTCATCCTTCCAGTGACCCAATCCCCCACGCAAATGGCACTTACAGATTAGGGGTTCATCTCTTACCTATATAGGAGATTTTTGCAGCTGGTCCTCTTTTCTCGCTGCCCACTCTTTTCTTGATTGTCGATCTCGATCTCACGGTTGGTTGGGACGGTGAAAACGTGAGCCGCGAGAATCTGAACTCCAACACACAAATGAGAATTAATCCACGGAATTGACTAGCTCTAGCTGGTCTCTCCAAGGAAGAAGTTCCTTAAAATAATTCACATGTGAGGGCACATTTTCAAAGGGTTTGAATATGCGTCTGAGTCTATGACAGCCAATTGGACCAAGCACAAATGTCCGGCTCGCACCTAGTCAACCTATCATTTCCTCTGGATCGAACCTATATAAAGAGCACAAGCAGAGGCCTTTTGTATCATCAATCACACGCTCATTCTCTCTTCTCCTCAGTTTCAGAGACTAGTAGTGTTGTCCTCGTTCCTTCAAGTTTTCTCCTTCTGTCTCAAAGAATTTGTAGTTCAATCTCAAGATGAGTCCAATGAGAATCTGCACTGCCTTGCTCTTTGTAGCCTACTTCTTCTCCGGACTCATGCAGCTCGCTCAGGGCCAAGCGCCGGCACCTTCCCCGAAGACGAACGATGGCGCTGCGATCGATCAAGGGATTGCTTATGTGCTCATGCTTGTGGCTCTCCTTGTTACTTATCTTGTTCATTGAAACCAATAAGGAGGTGTAATTGATTTCTTAGAAGAGACTTCTCACTCCTCCCACGGTGACTTCTCTGGAAGTGAAATTGTTGCTTACATCCTCACAAGATTCTTTGTAAATTAAGTTTTGTAATTAATATTACATACTTACTGTTATAGCTGTATTTCTCAATTCTTTCTCTCGAATTTTTCAATTGGCTACCATCTCCTTCTTGTATTTCCTTAATAATTACTACGTCTACAATGTCATGCAATTTTAAAATGTTCGCCTTAAGGATGAGGGGGTGGTTTCTTCATCAAAAATTGACTACCAGGGTCTAAACATAAAATTTTTGACATATATCAATATCAATCAAAAAGACCATTCATGTGTTGCTTGTGTTCTTATAACTGATAGAGCGTCCACTTGTGATGAGAGAAGTCACAAATTTTAAGATGTGGCTAACAGCGCTAACCCACTGTAGAGAATTTCACATCAAATATGAGATAGAGAACACCTTGTTCATCTAACTAATTCAAAAGGGAAAGAAAATCATCCAAAATATGAAAATTAAAAAGTGGCACCCCCTCATTCTAAATTTTAACAGGGAAAACTGCTGAATGCAAAGCCTCCTCTCCCCTGTGGGATGAGAAGAGCTGAGCTATAATCAAATTTTAATTTTTAATGAGCTTTTAAATTTGAGGTGATAGAATTTGCATTTCAGTATTATTGACAAGAGTCTAGTCCAACTCTAAAAATTATAAAATAAAAGTAAAAAAAAAAAACATTAGAGAAAGAAGTATATATACAATCTCCAATCATTATCACACGCGTTCGCAGCTAAAAGGCAGACTCTCTGCATAGCCATGAGAAAAAGATGTCCCCAACAAAGAAAATTTACTAGCATATAGAAAATAAAGTTTAAAAAAAAAACTTAGCAACGTTTGGACATGGTTGAGCAAAATTAACTTTATAGATGATGAAATAGATTCTTCAACTTGTATCTTAAAAAGGAAGGTATGATCTCTTATTTCACTGAAACCCGTATTTGGTATCTCTATATTTATTAAACATCTACTCCAAACTTGACCTAGGCATTGTAAGAAAGTGGATCAAAGCCAAGATCCACCAAACTTAATTTCATCAATATCTTTTTTGCAATATTTAAGCACCTATCCCTTTATCTTTATAGCTGAGCTTATAATTTCATATCTAAGAGTTGAACTAGCTTAACACCTTATGTGAACCCAACTACTCCATTGTAATTACGCCCGCCAGTAGACATGTATGTACATGTATTTGTATTAAACAAACTACAAATTTTAATGAAGGTACTTAAATTCGGGATATGAGGAAATCTAGGCCGTTGATTAAGAGAGAAAGTAAATTAAGACAGTTTTCCCTCTCCTCGGAAAGAAAGAACAAAAGTACTATATGCGAGTAACTCAATTATTCGTTATCCTAAACCTGAACATAAGTGCTATATATATATATATATATTATGCGAGTAACTCAATTATTCGTTATCCTAAACCTGAACATAAGTGCTATATATATATATATATATATATATATATAATATATATATATATATATATATATATATATATATATATATATATATATATATATATGGGTAACACAAGTGTCCTCTTACCTTCGATTTCCAGAAATCTACTAAAATCTTCATTCATCAGCTCAGAAATGTCAATCAATTTCTACTTAAAAAAAAAAATTCAAATTCATGATACCAACAAAAGAAATTAAGCAATAGAAGGTGTTGCGAAACCAGCATAAAAGGTGTGCAATATAAGTACAAGTACCATAAAGAAATGTAACAAAAACCAAGAGCCATCACACGTGAGCCATCAACCCCTTTTTATGCAGATTCAACTCTAAGGTTTCTGATTAACTTCACTTTAACCAGC
Source organism: Agave tequilana (assembly GCA_038442645.1). Lineage (NCBI taxonomy): Eukaryota > Viridiplantae > Streptophyta > Magnoliopsida > Asparagales > Asparagaceae > Agave > Agave tequilana. The sequence goes on along the minus strand of JAVJIF010018337.1, from coordinate 30,695 downwards.
ACTAGTCAGTTATGTCTGATAATTTGAAGAAGAAAAAAGTTATGTATATTATACCACCAAGGATTACATCAATATATATAGGCATGTTGAGAGAAGAATAAAGAAACTATGCACGTTCAGATACAATGAACCACATGCCTATATACAAGAGGTTCAGATACAATGAACCACCTGCCGCAGAAGAGGTTCAGACACAATGAACTACATGTCTGTTAACACCCCCCTCAAACTCACGGTAGAAAAAACACCGAGAGTTTGGACAAGACTGTACGAAACTGATGAGAGGTCTGCACCTTACAAGAATTCACTTAGCTACAATGATGAGTCAACTGCTCTTGTGAATCATGAGGTAAGGAGAAAGGACAAGAAGTCTTCTTCCAGTAGGACAACAACAAAGATATTGACTGCAAGAGGAAGGGTTCCAATCATAAGAAGGGTAAGAGAGATGTTGGTAAGTCCAAGACTGATATCATTAATTAAAAAAGAACCAGTATGCTTTCTACAAGGAAGAAAAACAGTGGAAAATCGATTATCCAAGGTTCAAGAAGGAGAAGAGGCCAAAATCAGTGGCAAACATCGCACCAACGGATGATGGTGCTAATTCTGACTCTTCCGTGTTGTCTCTCTATTACTCCTATAGTGTGCTATTCAGAGGAGCCTAAGTGAACTTTAGGTACAGGTGCTACTATCACGTTTATCCCAAGTGAGAGTGGTTTTCTAGTTTTGAAAAACTAGATGGAGGCTTAATGTCATTCGAAGATGGTCACACAAGCCATATAGAAGGGATAGAACAATTCTCATCAAGTTGTCTGATGAGATGGTGAGAGAGTTGAAGAATGTGAGATGCGTTCCTCAGTATACAAAAAATCTTATCTCAGTTGGAGCTTTGGATCTTAGTTGGAACTTTGGAGGTGCAGGGCCTTAGGAAGACTCTTGGAGAAGACGTTATCAAGAGGTTCAATGACTCGTTGTAGTTCTGAAGGACATTTGACGTAACAACTTGTATTACTTGAAGAGTGGTGCAGTTATTGAAAATTTGGTGGCTTCAGAATGTATAGATAGCGATTCTACCAGGTTATGGCAGATGAGACTCAGACATGTTTGCTTAGATTCTTTGCAAGCTTTGGAGAAGTAAGAATTATTGGAAGGTGAATTGACCTGTAGTTTGGAATTTGATAAATATTGCATTCTAGACATGAAGACGAAAGTGAAATTTGGAACCGTTACTCACCACTTAGAAGGTCTTCTTGATTATGTTCACATTAATGTTTGGGGTCCTATCAAGATTGCATTGTGATTGAGCTTACGACTTGCACACAAAAAATATAGAACTTAAGAATAAAGAGTGCAATGTGCTCAATACTACCGCGATAGCAAGTGGCTATGTGGGTCATGATCCACAAGGAGGGACTAGCGATGGAAGCTTTTTAGTAAGTTCACTTTTCAGTTGCAATCAATGGTTAAAGATCTTCTTTTAGTTCTTGAAAAGAAAAGAAAAATAAGTTACAGTCAAGTGAAGAAGAAAGTGGCAGATTGAGAAGGTAAAGAAAATGAAAAATGAATTTTTACAAGAAATTAAAAAGAGTGATAAAATAGTTGGGAGATTGTGGTGTTGGTGATCTAAATTAAAAGTTAAAAGAAAAAAACTAAAAATTACTTACCTCTTCAGTACTCATATACGTTAGATCTGTAGTTACGACTTACCTAGTCTTTGAAGGCGATTAAGTATGGCGTGTAGGATCTTCCTTATTCCTGATCTCCACTATGAATAAAAGGGCAAGCTAAATTAACAAAAAAATGGTTGTTCATCACCATAAGCCATCAAGGGCACTTGCAATGGCGAAGCAGTCTCGAAACTATCAGATTCACTTGGATTGCAACATATCAGAGCAGAATAAATGAAAACAAGAGTAAAGAAGAAAAATAAACTTTGATTCGATTCAATTAAAGATGAAAGAAAAGACTTACTTACACCGGCGTCATCCTCAGTACAACCTTGCTCTCATTCCTCCATGAAACTCGTATCTCCTCTCAGTTACATAAAGAAAAGTAAAAATTACATAAAAGAAAAAAATAAAACTTACACTAAAAAGAATAAAAAACTGGCCTAAAATCTATCTCTGTTTGGTTGTTCCCTGTAGTCTCTGAAAAACTCAGTATTTATAGGTAAAACCAAACGGGGAGCACGTACGAAGATTGTAACGACCCCAGGTTTAATTACCACAAAATTTCATGATCATCAACTCTAATGCTCGTTAATCAGGATATACAAGAGAAATTTCGGCTAACATCAGCCTACTTATAGATCTCATATTCATCATATAGTCCATCCCAAGGTCCATCACATAAACATATACAGAAGAGTGCTCCCATGATATACTATTCTAACTCATGGTGACTAATAACATCAGAGTTTACATCCTACAATAAGTACATACATTAACTCAGGAGAACCTCCTTGTAGCTCTAAGTCGAACCTTCGCCTTGCCGTGACCTGAAAATAATCAATCTGTGGTGGGGTGAGCTCAACAGCTCAGTGAGAGAAGTCATTCAAAATAAAGTTGTATGATACTATCATTGTACTTGAAGTATCAACTGGTTGAGCAATGTCAAAAATATCAGTTTCAATACTTTCTACTTGAGTTGATACTGCAGTTTATAAATCATAGACTCTTTCTATTATCTGTTACTTTCATAAGTACTCTTCTGGGTACACGTGAACAATATTTTATTATTATACCATTTCAATGATTTTGCAATACTTAACCTACTCGTGGTCTCTTATAATCACTCTTCCGGTTTCCAGTTTGTAACAAGTTCGTATTACATATATATGTAGTCATGATCACAACACAACTCTTATTGAGTCTAATCTTACTCACTAGATTAGTTGAAGTATGGTTCAATATTGCACCTTCCGCAATATACAAATGACATCACACACTACTCATGATAGTATCTAATTATGAACGTGTTCATACATGAAGAAATACGGAATACTCACATCCATATACTGGATGTCATAACAATCATATCCATGTACCGGATATCATAAACAATCATATGCATGTACTAGGTGTCATACCTATTAACATCCATAATTCGGGTATCATAAACAATCATATCCATATACATACAATATAATCTCCCCTTCTACGCCTCCGGTTCAACCCGGTCCCTTCCTCCGTAAAATCTCCCCTTCTACGCCTCCGGTTCAACCCGGTCCCTTCCTCCATGAAATATCCCCTTCTACGCCTCCGGTTCAACCCGGTCCCTTCCTCCAAACATGCGATAAATTCATGTAATAACCACATGCAAGAATTCATAAGATAATGTCAACATAGGAATTCACATGGTTCCTACTTTACATGATGCCAATAATAAGAAAGACATTAACATGTATAAGTAACCATTTATTATACTAACAACATGCAAGCCTTTTTAAGATAACTAACATGTTATATCATTCCAATATATGTGTAGCCAAACATGTGCATGAGGTCAAGTATGATGCTCATTCATAAAACTATTTTCTTTTAATAAGCATGTGTTAGACTACAATGCATACACAATAACGTGTCAATCATGTACCCATGTAAGCATCCAACTTAAGGATCCCCAATATCTCACCGGTCAAGTTCTGACTCGTAGTACCGGTATTCGCTTTTCCTAATCATAATACTCATTCACCACTATCATATAATTAACAGTCGGGATTAGTCATCATTTGCCTCTTTTATCCTCCGGCAAACTGTCTATTGGTTACAACTTGATTAAATTCAGAATCTTCTCATTATTTCTGATACCAGTGATAGTTACACGACAATTCTGATATTAATGAATTATTACACTTTTAACATCATAATTGTCCTTTATTTCACGTAAGGACTGGTTTTAGTACTTTTATTTGGTACAGCCCAAATTTATCCCAGATCCTACTAATACAGGTGTTAACGCTACTGGCTTTTATGCGGCATGTTTTGCTATTGCTTATTTCTATCTTCTAGTTCCAAATCATACAGTCATTTACTAGCCGAATCGTTATCTGCGTTTGCATATGAATCAATCACACACATATGTACATGCGTACACATACACATATCACTTACCCATACTGGATTACTAATCTCATTGACCCGACGCTCAATCTTTCGCCGGTATTACTAACTTTCAATTATTAAGTAATTATCTAACTCTTACCGGTTAGATAGAATCGATGTCACTATAAAGATGTGACTCCCAAACCTAATAGAGGATTCCGATGTTCTGTTAAATCAATTACAAGAATACCTGAAACTCTCTGGTATATCGAGTAGGCATACCACAATACTAGTTCAATACTATCGGTATTGTTTTGTTGATATCGAATTATTCATCATAATCGATATACTTAATATTAAATTGTCCGGTTTACCCAATACTGACTCTAACAGGTTTTCACCAGTTAATCACTCGCTTGATACTTTGCAACATCACCGGTCGTCCATTATCTGATAATCATCAGACCTGATCTTATCAGCAGTTTTCCTTAATAAACATTAATCGCCAAAAGTGCGGTATCTACTTGCGAGTTCTGGTTCAAAGGTTTTATTCTTCCACCTCTCATTAGGTTCGATAAATCTTAACTATTTATCTATCAAATTGCTTAATTATGAAACACAGCAAATATGAAAACAGTATTCGCAAGGTCAATACTCACATACTACATCACATTTGAGTATTCCGCGTACTTAGCTTAACAATAAGCTTTGACGTTCAAGCTATTTATGGAGCATGTTCGGTAGTATTAGGAATTCAGTTACTCTAATTCAGTTCGTTATCAATTACTTGATTAGTTCCATCATTATCGGTTCGCGTTCACAATGGCTAATTAACAGAAATGTCCCGATTCCATCCGGGTTATCAATATTAACAAAACCTTCAATATTTTAACCAGTACGCTATTTCTATCATACTGCATCAATTACATGTATCCCATTTAGCAGAGTTTTCTATACCACGGTCACATCGAGTTACTCGAAGATAATTCCCATGTTCATTTGCTTAGTTCAATCCTAATATCAACTTAGGATTCTGCTTATACCAGTATCAATATAACTAATTCTATGATTATCCAATCATGGTCGATGGGTCTCAAGTGATCTTCTATTTTAACTGATTTCTAATTTATCTCTTATTAATAAATAAACATTCATGATCTGTAATCGATTCCCAGTTGTCACTGTTTAGTCTACCCACTGGGTACACCGGTGTTAACCAACCACCATCTGATTATTATTATCCATAACTATTACTTTCATAACGGATTGGACATCACTTGTATATAATATACATCCTCACTTACCGACCATCATTCTTATCTTATTAGTTCATACATATGCAATACGGCGTTTAAAGGAATCAGGGGTACTTTACCCACTTAACGATTTTCTGATTAAGTAACTTCAACATTCCTCACAGACAGGTAGATGGTATTAGCTGAAGATTTACTCTTAACAATTCCTATCGAAACCCAGTGTTTAGTTATTCGGTTCTAAATTCTAATAAATACTCGCAACATATACATCATGTCCAGAAACTCACAAACGTATAACTCCTACGGTATTTTCTATGTTCACTCATATTAATATATATTCAAGCACTTACCGATCATGTCTTTATGAATTATAAACAACAAGATCACAATTTGATATCATACCCGTGTTATGTTCACACACATATACTTAACACATCCGTAATTCGTTATTCGGATACCCTATTTGAATTTGGGTTCCATAACACTAATTCACTTTCACAACGACTGTCACAATCATCTATAAATGATGAAATCTCTTAGTTCAAATGAATCCATATTATCAATAATTCCCAACAATAATTATTTCTAAATTGGGGAAAAAATAGGATTTTAAGTTAGGACTTCCACTCACCGAGTATACCGATATATTTCGAACACCCAATACCGTATACTGATATACCGGATGCGTAGCTCTCGTTTCCACGATCACAACGGCTCAAGAATCGTCTGAATCCGACTTCGGATGGCCAAGATATCGTCCGGAAACCAAAACCAATATAAAAGGTTAGATACGTAATAACTGAAAATATTCAGGGGGCTGTTTGTAATTTTTCAGGGTCCCCAAAGTAATTTATAATTTTACAGGGGCTAAACTGAAATTTACCTTATAAAGCGGGTTGGGTCTTAATGGGTTCAGGTTTTAAACCCAAACCGAATGGGTTTTTAAACCCAACAGCAGCAGCAGCAGCATGCGCTGCTGCTGCTCGAGCATGCGCGGGCGGCCAGCCTGCGGCCTCCGCCGCCGGCCTGGCCGGTCCCATCCGGCGCCGTCGCAGCCGGCGCCGCCTCCAGCGCTGCTCCAGCGCTGCTCCGCCGCCGGAGCTCGGGAAGAGAGAGAGAAAACGAGAGAGAGAAAGAGGGAGAGGGTGGGAGCCTGCTGCTCCCCCACCACGCAGCCCGGCCACCACACCGCCGGCCGCCGCGCCTGCCCCGCGCCGCCGGCCTCCGGCGTGCCTCCGGTCAACAACCCAGAGAGAGAGAGAGGGAATGAGAGTGAGGGAGAGAGAATGAGAGTAAGGGAGAGAGAGAAAGTGTGAACGGGAGTGAAAGAGAGAGAGAATAAGAGAGTGATTTATCTCTCTCCCCACCCCACCTACTCCCACCTACCCTCCATAATCCCATACCACCCATACTCCATCAATCCACTATATAATATTTTATTTTCATTTTTCTTTTCTTTTTCTTTCTTCATCTCCCCAATATTATTACAAATCATAATTAACAATAAATACCAATACTCGGTATTTATACAAGTATTTCATACAGTGTATGCACCCAGTATTTAATACGATCAATTCATGCAGTACATACTTCCATGCATAATTCTAGAAAAATATTATTAACCCAATAATATTTTTAACTCAGGCTTTAATAATCCGGGTGTTACAAAGATAGGGAAGCAAACGCTCGCCTGACTACTCCAACAAAGCCGTAGAAATGCGACTTTGGCCGCGTTTCCACAACCAGGGTGTGGCCAGGTGGCCACACCCGGGGGGTGATGCTCCTTGGTTTCCCGATATGATGTTATCTCTTGCTAGATTTACAGTTTAAGGTCCTGGATTTGATGAAACCTCCTTTTATCTTCAGCTTTAACGAATTGATTTATAGAGATTTGTTTCAACTAGTTTTCAACCGATTTTATCTTCTCTGATTTGCTTTGATCTGTCCTGATTTTCTGATTCGAATTAATTCTAAATTAAATCAAAATTTTGATGGGTTTTTGGACCCATTTCTTTTCCCTCTCCTTTAGTAATGGGCCTGCATATAAATTAGACAATAAATAGGATTAAAAATAGGGTTTATTATATAATAAATATGAGAATGTGACAATGAATATGAAATATATGTGATCGATTACATTGCTTGGAGGCCATCCATAATTTGTCTCTTTTATTTATGATGTATCTAGGCGTTGTTGGGTATACTTTATGAGACAAATGTTTGAAGTTCTAGATTTCTCATGAAGATGAAGAAGTAAATGGAGAAAAAGAATGCTAGAAAGATCAAAGTAGGGTGAGCAGAGTTCGGTTATAACCGAAATAACCGACCAAAAACCGAAACCGAACCCGAACCGAACCGCTCTAGTTCGGTTCGGTTTCGGTTTTGTGTTTCAAAATCGAACTCGATCGAATCGAACCGAATCTCTTACCTTATATATCACCTCACCCATTTCAATTTAGTGAATCATATAGTTCATAACAAAAACTAGTAAAAACTTATCTTATTACTTCTAGCATTACCATCTTTTTTATATTGAATATGTGAAAGTTATGTTAAGTACACCATCACAATTAAGAATAATATTCATATTAATATAGTTCTTTTTTTTCATTCTTGCCATTAAAAGTTAGTAATAATTATGTGAGTTTTGATATAAAAGCCCAAATATAGCGTAAAAGTTTTAGAATATGAAATTTTTAATTCACATTAAGGTTAGGATCTTTACCTTATTTTTAATTTGGGTATTGAATATTTGAGATTAGAATATTAAAGGATGATAATATAATGGTGATTAAAAAATGTAAGAAATGATCGAAAAATATTGGCCAACCGAAAAAACCGAAAAACCGAACCGAACTTAGTCGGTTCGGTTCGGTTCAGTTACTAAGTCTAAACGGTTCGGTTCGGTTTTACAAAAATTAACAAAACCGAACCGAATCGACCGATGCTCACCCCTAGATCAAAGTGCTTCAATTTGATTATGTTGGGGAGAAAAAGAATCGTAGGAATATCAAAGTGCTTCAATTTGGTTATGTTGGGGAGTACAAGGATTGGTTCCTGAAATTTGATCAGAATAATTGTATTGGCATTCACTTCACCATTGGAAAATAAGGGCTGGTTAAAGAGCTGAATCATTTCTTACTGGAGAACACTTAGTGTTTATTGTCTAATACATAATTAGACAAGTCATTTTGGACTGAGGTATTAGAATATGCTAGTCACCTCATGGATAGTTTGTCGTCGACTATGATAGGAGGAAAAACTCAGTTAGATATTTGGTCATGTGGAGCTGCTCAAGACTATACTTTGCTGGTCTGGCCCACTTTAGTATCAAAGATGACTAGTTGAATTCGCGAGTAAAAAATTCTGTGTTTTCTGGAGTCAAAATAAATTTGAAAGCTGCAAGCTATGAGACTCCGAAAATAAGAAGATTGTATTGAGCAAGTGTGTCACATTTGATGAAGCTTTTGTTAGACCAGAGGCCTTTCACCTTAGTTTTGATGATGACTAAATTATGAAAATTAGTTTACTAATAATCTTGTGTTTATATAGTTTCAGTTATTGATCAAGATATTAGTAGGTAGCTTCAACAAAGGAGTTTTGGGAGCTAACACATATTAATTTAAGAGCTCGCGCGTTTAGATCACATCTAGCACTCTGTTAGAGTCAAATTGTTGGATCGTGTTTGGATCGGGTCATCTTGAAGATAAGGGTCGACAAGAAAACTTCGGTTTGTATTTAGTTTAGATCTTGTGTAAAGATAGATAATGTTGTATGCTCAAGTTCACACGCACACAAGTTCAATTTGTTTGGTTTTTGATTTAAACGGTTTTGGATTTCTTATACACATATATATGATTTTCATGAATAGATAGAATCAAAACAAGTTTACATGGTTTAAATATATATTAGATTTCATCTATAAACATATATGCTTCAAATATTAAGAAAAACCTATTTTGATAATCTTATTCATTGTTTGGAGTTTTGTATTTAAACAAAACCTATTTTTGGATTTTATGTCAAAAACATAGATATATATTTTAAATGTGTATTGGATTCTTTCCACACACTCTTTGCTTCAAAAGAGTTTAAATATCTTGTTTTAGTATTTATACAAGTTTGGGAAAAACGGATTTCCATTTCAAAGTTGGTTTTTCGAAAATACCGTTTTTGTTTTAGGCCAAATATTTTATATCACAAAAATGGTTCAAATATTTTGTAGTATATGTTGATTTTTGGTCACACATATTTGGTATTCAAATATCTTATAAAAACTTATTTTTGTGAAATTTATAAGTATTTATGGGATTTATTGGTATTAAATTAACCTAGTTGTCAGACCTGAAATTCCCAGCCAGATCAGCTGGCGGTCGACCGCAGGGTCGACCGGACCGATCGATCGATGTGCACGAGAATGTGCACAAGGTCAGCCCAGTAGGCCGATCAACCGCGCGGTCGACCGACTGAAAGCACCCAACTCTCGGGTGCGGTCGGTCAACCGTCGACCAACAGCTTGGCCCGGTCGACCGGGTGGTCGACTGGAGGCACAACGTTCAGAAAAATGACTGCTGGGCCGGTCGACCGGGTGGTCGACCGAAGGTCACTCTGGACCTTTCCTAGCTGCGAACGGGCAGATTTTTGAGAGGTTATAAATAGCCATCTCTTGGGCTGTTTTAGATATGGTTTTTGAGAGAAAATTTTCCTATTTTTTCTAGCGTTTTGTAGCAAGATTTTAAAGAGTTTTTGGGCTACAAAGTTTTATTTTTATTTGTTTTAAAGTGTTGAAAAAATCAAAGAAAAGAGATCCTTTGGGAGATTGGTTTTGATCTTGATTTCAATATCCATTTGGTTTTTTTTCCTAAGTATTTTTCTTTGTTATTTTTCATTCCAAAACACTTTATTTTCTCACACTTGAGCTATCATATCTATCCTATCTATAAGATCTTATTTTTGTAAGAAAAATTGGTTTGTGGTCTTTTTTGTGATCACCAAGTTGTAAATCCCTTCTTTGATTTGGGTTGGTGCTATCCGTCTCTAGTGTAGAGGTGGTGTTGTTTTAGGTTTGTGATTATCCCTCTTGTGTAGAGGTGATTGTGGTGAAGTTTGACTTTGAGCCTTTATCCCTCTTTGTGTAGAGGTGATTGTTGTTTGGCTTTGTCCCATCCATCTTTGTGTAGAGGTGATTGTTATTTGGCGTAGTGCCTCAAAGCCTTTATCCCTCTTTGTGTAGAGATGATTGTTGTTTGGCTTTGTGCCCATCCCTCTTTGTGTAGAGGTGATTGTTATTTGGCTTAGTGCCTTATCCCTCTTGTGTAGAGGTGATTGTTGTTTTAGCTTTGTGCCTTACCTCTTGAGTAGAGGTGATTGTATTTGAGAGTGGAGTTGTGAACTCCAAGTGTTGAGTTGTAATTCCTCGGTGGAAGTTCCCTATGTGAGAGGTCCTGTGTGGACATAGTAAAAATCCTTCTGTGTGAAGGTGGGGACGTAGAGCAGTGGCTCGAACCTCAAAACATATCTCAGTGTTTGCGTTTGATCCACTATCTCTAAACTCTCTCTCTTATATCCTTGCATTGATTCATATTATTCATATCACTTATATGCTTGATATTGTTTGTGTGCCCATACTTGTGTTGAACCAAGTGAGCTTCATATGGCACCTCAACTCTTATTTAGAGGAATCTAGAGGAGTTAGTCTAGAGCCCTTCACCGGGAATTCAGCTACACTTTTTGGTTAGACATAGTGTGTTACAATTAGCTTTTAATTTCACATCATTTGTTATTAGATTAGCCATACACCTAATACAAATCATTTGTCATTAGATTAGCCATACACCTATTCACCTTCCCCTCTAAGTGTATTTTCAATTGGTATCAGAGCCTACGCTCCTGATATTAGATTTAACCACCTAGGAGTGAGATTTTGGCTAACTAATCTAGATTTGCACTTGCACACATATTTTTTATACACTCATAGATTAGCTTGCCCCTCCTATGTTTGATGTTTCTAACATCGATATATGAAAGCTTAGGATGAGTACTTATTTAAAACTCTAGGAATGCATGTTTACCTTGCCACTATCAAGAAATCTTATTTTGGTAATGACAAGTACATAGAGGCTAATGCACAAGCCCTAGATGCACTAAAACATACACTAAGCAATGAATATTTATCTTTGGTTTATCATTGTGATTCCGCTTTTGCAATGTGAAACACATTGACCTCTCCCAATCTACAAACGATGAAATATGTGGAGAAAAAAATCTAGTGGAGATGAGTTCATGATGCTTGTTACATAGTCCAAGAGAATGACTCACTTATGATACGATCAGAAACTCAACCAGATGATAGTGCAAGCTCTTTAGGTGATAACATTATGGATGCTGATGCAATAAATGAAGAACTATCTATAATTTGTGAAAACTTACTTGAAAAATATAATTTTTGAAAAAGAAAAGTTTTGCATTAAAAGAAGAAAATAAAAATTTGTTTTCAAAACTTTATATTGTTGTGCAAGAGAGGGATGAGATTTCAAATGAAAGGGACTCATTGAAATCCCAACTTAACCTTGCCCTAAATAAAAACAAAATTTTAATGAATAAAAATAATTGTGATGATGTTTCGAAGAAAAATGAGATTTTGTCTTCAAATTTGATTTGTTTTAAAAGAGAATAAATCTTTGAAAATAAAATTGCCTTGATTTTAAAAGAATTGGATTTACTTTCAAAGAAAATACTTCTTTGAAAAATGATTTAGACTCATATATTTTCCATACTATTATACCTTCACCATCTAGTATATCTATTGCATGCTCCACTTCTCCTAATGTTGAAAATGATATAATTATGTTAAAGAAGAGTGTTGATTGTTTGGGCTCCACTTTGAGCCAATGTGCCATAACCACACACGTTTGGAATCCATGTTTCGCAAGAAACATGCTCCTCATATACATGCACACCATACATGACATACACATGCTCATCATGCTCACACACATCATTCTATGTATGCTCATGTGTACACTTTACGCATTGTGGATGTAAGGGCCACCTTGCAAAGTTTTGTTATTATAGAATTCATAATTCAAATTTTACAAACAAACTTGTTTGGGTTAGGAAAAGTGCTAACCCCCATGGACCCAGCAAGGTATGGGTACCAAAATTCACCCCTATTGTATTTGATATAGGTGTGGGCTCTCACATGACGTGAGAGGTGTTGGTACCTTGATGTGTATGTGTTCCGAGCTAATTGGTGACACTTTTGGATGCATCACTTTCAAGGTAAGTTTGGTGGGAGGACCACCGTGGTTTAGAGACCTAGAGATTAGCCCTAATAGTTTTGGTAACTATCTCTAACTCCCATTTAGTTTACATACTTTCATATTATTGCTTTTTTAGCATGTTTTTTTTCATATTTATTATATTAGATGCATTGTAAATTAGACATGTGATATACATAGATAGTCTTTTGAGATACACCCATGTTTATATGGATTTACATCTTTTTGTGTTCTCAGTATAGTTTAGCTATTGTGTATATCCCAGTCTAAAACAAGTGCATTTAACATAATGATCATATTAGATTATGTTTTTCTTTGCGTTTCATGTTTTGACTACTTGTTTAGATGTAGTTTTCATTAAAACTTGTGTTTATACTTGTACAACTAGTGAGCCATATTTGATTATTATATGTTTGTTCTATGTTGCTCATTTGTACCCATTAGATGTACTTGTATAGTCTACTTTTGATGATTCTTGCATTTTAACTTGTATTCCCTATCTTTGTACATGTTTTCATTAAAATGTATTTATCTTCATGTATATGTTACTTTTGTCTAAACTAATAGATATACATATCTATCCTAGAGTCATTTACTTTTCATGCAAAATTCTATTATGAACTCGTTTATGTTTGGGATATGTATGTATACTTCTAGTTTAGACAAAACATACATATGCCTTGAAGTTTGTATTATTTTGATGAAATTAAAAAAATTTCATATTTTCATGGATATATTCATGTTTTATTCCTTACTTGAAGGATTTCGTACTATTTTTCAAAATTATCTTTAAAACTAGTCCTTATTCTTTAATTGGTAGAGTTTTCAAACATGTTAAATTATTTTCAAACTCATATTTTTAAAAATTCCTACCATTCAAAAGAGGTTGGATAGGCGACCATGCCTTGTATGCTCAAAATTGAAAATCTATTTAAACATGTGCATGAAAGGGAGGCAGCTATGAGATTACATGATTTTAATGAATATTTTATTTTTATATACTCATATATGTTTCCTATATATGTATGCTTTAAATTTCAAATAGTATCAATTTCAATTGGTATATTCATTTTCATACACATATATGATTTGATTGTGCTTATAATATATTTACATCTTAAAGCACAAATTTTGTTTATGCTAAAGCTTGACTTAATTTTAAATGTTAATTGGTTTCATAATAAGCTTATGTATTGCTTTCGATTGGTATTTCAATTGGTATTTTTTTAAAATATACTTTATATTTTACCTTTCAATTGGTATCAAAAAATTTTATAATATATTTCAATTGGTATCAAATATTTCTTAAGTATGAGATATACATGATTTTTAAAATGAAAAATTCATTTTGTAAACTCATGATTTTTCTTGCTAAGCTTGATTTAGTCCTTAATGTCAATTGTTTTTCAATTGGTATCATATAAAACCTTATGCATTATTTTTATTGGTATTTCCATAAAGGGGAGAAAATTTTTATTTTTTCTTTCAATTGGTTTTATTTTTCAATTGGTATCTTACTCCCGTCTTTATGATGAAAAATATTTTGCTTTGGTATATGCTTACATTTTCAATATTGGTATCAATAATTTTAAATTAGTATTCTTTCAAATTGGTATCTTATTGTAAAATGAACATAGTGTTTACCTAAATAGTTGGTGTTTACTTTCAATTGATATCGTGACCTTTTATTGGTATCAATTCAATAAAAAAAATGATTGTTTCTTTCAATTGGTTGTTTCAATTGATTGTGTTTATTGGTATCAAATTTTGTTTATAAGATATGTTTATTATTTGTTTGTCTTCACCCCTTTGTTGATGAATGATAAAACGGGGGAGAAGAATTTAGATTTATATATGCATGTTTTACTATGTGTTATGCATATATCTTATTTTATTGATATATTGAGCTTCATTGCATATATTTATATGTTTATTGGATATGCATATGTTAAGGGGGAGCTTCTAGGAAGCCTATCCTTATTGGATGCATACATATAACCTCATAAGCTTTGTCATCATCAAAAAGTGGAAGATTATTAGTCTTGAAGCCTTTCACCTTAGTTTTGATGATGACTAACTTATGAAAGTTAGTTTACTAATAATCTTGTGTTTATATATTTTCAGTTATTGATCAAGATATTAGTAGGTGTTTAGCTTCAATAAAGGAGTTTTGAGAGCTAACACATGTTGATTCAAGAGCTCGCGTGTTAAGATCATATCTAGCACTCGGTTGGAGTCAAGCTCGTTAGATCGTGTTTGGATCGGGCGTCTTAAGGATCGACAAGAAGACTTCGGTTTGTATTTAGCTTAGATATTGTGTAAAAATAGATAGTGTTGATATGCTCAAGTTCACATACACACACAAGTTCAATTTGTTTGATTTTCGGTTTAACCGAATTTGAATTTCGTATACACATATATATGGTTTTCATGAATAGATAGAATCAAAACAAGTTTACATGGTTTAAATGTATATTAGATTTCATCTATATACATATATGCTTCATATATTAAGAAAAACTTATTTTGATAATCTTATTCACTGTTTGGAGTTTTGTATTTAAACAAAACCTATTTTTGGATTTCATGTCAAAAACATAGATATATCAATTAAATGTGTATTGGATTCTATCCATACACTCTATGCTTCAAAAGAGTTTAAATATCTTGTTTTTGCATTTATACAAGTTTGGGAAAATTAAATTTCCATTTCAAAGTTGGTTTTTCGAAAATACCGTTTTATTTTTAGGTCAAATATTTTATATCACAAAATGGTTCAAATAGTTTGCAATATGTGTTGATTTTTTGTCACACATTATTTGGTATTCAAATATCTTATAAGAACTTATTTTTGTGAAATTTATAAGTTTTTATGGGATTTAATTGGTATTAAATTAACCAAGTTTTTTAGACCTGAAATTCCTAGCCAGATCAGCTGGCGGACGACCGGAGGGTCGACCGGACCAGGGGTCGGTCGATTGGACTGGTCGACCGATGTGCACAAGAACGCGCACAAGGCCAGCCAATAGGCCGATCGACCGCGCGGTCGACCGACTGAAAGCACCCAACTCTCGGGTGCGGCTGGTCGACCGTCGACCAACAGGCTTGGCCTGGTCAACCGGGCGGTCCACCGGAGGCACAACGGTCAAAAAAAAGACCGTTGGGCCGGTCGACCGGAAGGTCATTCTGGACCTTTCCTGGCTGCCAACGGGCAGATTTTTGAGAGGTTATAAATAGCCATCTCTTGGGCTATTTTAGATATGATTTTTGAGAGAAAAATTTCCTATCTTTCCTAGTGTTTTGCAGTAAGATTTTAAAGAGTTTTTGGGCTACAAAGTTTTATTTTTATTTGTTTTAAAGCGTTGAAAAAAATCAAAGAAAAGAGAGCCTTTGGGAGATTGTTTTTGACCTTGATTTCAATATCCATTTGATGTTTTTCCCAAGTGTTTTTCTTTGTTATTTTTCATTCCAAAACACTTTGTTTTCTCACCCTTGAGCTATCATATCTATATCTATAGGATCTTATTTTTGTGAGAAAAATTGATTTGTGGTCTTTTTGTGATCATCAAGTTGTAAATCCCTTCTTTGATTTGGGTTGGTGCTATCCCTCTAGTGTAGAGGTGGTGTTGCTTTGGGTTTGTGATTATCCCTCTTGTGTAGAGGTGATTGTGGTGAAGTTTGGCTTTGCGCCCTTATCCCTCTTTGTGTAGAGGTGATTGTTATTTGGCTTTATGCCCATCCCTCTTTGTGCAAAGGTGATTGTTGTTTAACTTAATGCCTTATCCCTCTTGTGTAGAGGTGATTACATTTTGGCTTTGTGCCTTGCCTCTTGAGTAGAGGAGGTTGTATTTGAGAGTGGAGTTGTGTACTCCAAGTGTTGAGTTGTAATTCCTCGGTGGAGGTTCTCTGTGTGGGAGGTCCTATGTGAACATAGTGAAAATTCTTCTGTGTGAAGGTGGGGACGTAGAACAGTGGCTCAAACCTCGAAACATATCCCGGTGTTTGCGTTTGATCAACTATCTCTAACTCTCTCTCTCTTATATTTTGCATTGATTCATATTGTTCATATCACTTATATGCTTGATATTGTTTGTGTGCCCATACTTGTGTTGAATCAAGAGAGCTTCATATAGCACCTCAACTCTTATTTAGAGGAATCTAAATGAGTTAGTTCAGAGCCCTCACTGGAATTCAGCTATACTCTTTGGTTACACATAGTGTGTTGCAATTAGTTTTTAATTCCGCATCATTTGTTATTAGATTAGTCAGACACCTATTCACCCCCTCCTCTAGGTGTATTTTCAGCTTCATTGATAAAGTTTATCGTCTCTCAGTAAGTGAAAAGGAAGAAGATCAAAGATGTATCGCAACAGCTGGAGGTTGATGCTACTCCACCATCTCCAATTGGTTCAGTATCAGTTGGGATCTCACCGAATGTGACACCGAGTAGAGACCATGCAGCCAGTTTAGATGCTGAACAGGTTAGAGAAGATGTTGAATTATTTGTTGCGATAGAAACTAAGATGAATCCACGAAAGTGGGCGGTTGACTGTCCAGAATATTGTTTTGTGCGAATGCATAACTAGCGGTCAATGCCCGGTCGACCGCCTGGTTGACCGATAGCCGTCAGGTCTGGGACTGACTCCGAGTTGGATTCTGAAATTATTTCTGATCCGATTTCTGTTCTTTTGGTTTTCTTTTATTTTTTGGATTCTCTGACTATATATAGAGTGGTATTGTCCCTATTGGTTGTAACCTGAATTTGTGAATTGTATTGGAGATTTTAGGGTTAATTTTCTGAGAGAATTACACGGCCAATTGCCTAGATTCTTGATTTGGATCTTCGGATCATTTTGTAACCCTTGTAACTCAGTTGTTTGAATAAAATCTTATCCCTTCTGCCCCGAGGACGTAGGCAAGTTGTCGAACCTCAATTAATCTCGTTCTCTCTTTGGTCTGTGTTCGTGCTATAATTGATTGGTGATTAACTCGGCACGGTATTGGAACGCTGATTTTGATGATTGTCCTATTGGATTCCTCCTGAAGACGCAACATGGAGCCCATGCAGGTGACCCCTCGGATTGAGGAAAATTCACTTAGGACTAAATTCTTCAGAGAAAAATAAGAAGCAAATTTAGGAAAGTACCTGTGTCCCAGCTTACTAAGGTTTTAGCTAGCACCATTTACTCTTCTATTTACTGATTTTTGAACTCTTCTTTTTAATGCACATGACAATTCATTTCTCATTTAATAAGATAATATCATATTTGTGTTAGTGTATTCTTTTTTTTATTGAAAATAATAAGATGCACACTATTGAATAGTATAGGTTTTTAAAATTTTGAATTGTAATATAACAAAAAGGGAAGTTAACCCCACCCATTTCTTTACTTTTTTACTTTTTAGGAAAAATGATGTAAATAGCCTCTTTGAATATATGGCTTTGTTCCAAGATACATCCAAATGTTACCCCTCCCTCGGCATTTAATATAGTAGAGATAATAATATATGGCTTTCTGTACTTTTGACTCCTGATTTTTCATTATACTCTCCTTAATATTACAGGCAACGATAACTATGTAAGATATTTAAGCAAAAGTCTGCCAGTAACTTTGGTTTTCAACAATAACCCTTTAGAAATCGTCCTATGGACAAGAGTTCAGTGTTGAATTGAAGGAATTGATTCTCCTTCAGAAGACACGGAATGTATTTATTATCATGGTTGGAAATAAACTAGTTGCAACCTTGACCTCGTTGTAATCATCTTTTGCCAAATTCAACGAGGACTTGTTCTCGTTGGCTCAGTCATCCTCTGGAATTTGAACATCCTTTGGCAAATTTGCATCCCAAAGTTCGTTACATAAGGACTCACTCCTATATAAAGCCACACGCTGAGGCCTTTTATCACCATCCATACTCATCTCGATCTTCCTCAACATTTAATTTCTACCTCTTTGTAGCCTGCACCAAAGAATTTTAAGTGAAGATGAGTTCAACGAATATGTGCACTTTGCTCGTCGCTGCCTTCTTCTTCTCCGGGCTCATGCAGCTCGCCAACGGCCAAGCGCCAGCACCTTCACCGATGACAAACGATGGCTCGGCGATCGACCAAGGGATAGCTTACGTGCTCATGCTTGTAGCTCTCCTTGTCACTTATCTTGTTCACTGAATTGTTCTTGGGTTGTGAATGTAAAGTGGTAACCCCATGAGAGCTTTGTGAAACACAATGGGAGCTTGTTGTAATCACTTCTTTTTGACAGATTCTTTTAAACTAATTTATATTTGCTTATTAATTTTCTGGTGTTATAGTAGCTGTGCATGACTTGTTCCTCATTTTCAAAATAAAAGTAAAGCAAATTGTTAACAATTAGGACAAGGACTTCAGAAAACATCCCGAGTACATAAGAGCAAAAGTATATGCTCAAGTATAACTCAACTAGAAGTATACTTGTCCCCTCTCTTCGTGTTTCTGATTGATTCTAAATTTTCTTCGATTTTTCCACGCCACTTCTTACTGCATCGACACTTCACCATGCTTCCGCTGCGCGCTCTGATCTCGGCTACTGGCTTCAACATGGAGTGATCAAACTCAGGAGGCAAAATTAAGGAAATAGAATCGAAAAGAGAATAGGAATCAAGATGAAACCCAGATTACTCTAGAAAAAGAGTTAGAATTAGGGATATCAAAAGATTCAAGAGATGAATTCCAAAAGAGAGAACGATCGATTCCAATGGACTCAATATCATCATGCGAATAGTATATGTATATTGCAGTGTAATTATAACTCATTCAAGTTACCGGTAAGAACTAGGTCATCTTGCGAATATCAAAATTCAAAATTTAACATCGCAAGTTGAAAACCTAGGCTCTGATACCAAAATAACCCTGTTACGCCCCGCTTCCCAAAATACGAGGGAAAGGAGTCGCGACGAAGGTCGGCGACGCATATACGCAAGGAAAATACCTCACGTATACGCGCTAAGCCTAAAGTGACCTGAACAAGCTATAAATCTAAACCATAATAATCAAGGATCACTGAAATAATACATATAAAGACTACACATGATCTGGAATGAAATAAGGAACAGAATAGAAGCCAAGGGTGACATATATGAATCAAAGAGTAATAGCAAGAATAAAGAAATACAAGAATACCAGAATCAAAAGGGAGAGAGTCCAGCTCCTCGCAAGGTGTACAGTCACATCGAACACCTGCACAATGGAACGATCGTCCAATATCTGGACGTGCAAATCCAGGGTCGTCAGAACGCGACCATGGTGAGTGTGTGTGTAAAAGAGAAAAGCTCGTGCAGAAGAACAATGTGCATAAATAATAGTAAGAACAACTGCAGATATAATAGACTGAAAAACAAGATACATAACAGAACTGTAATATACATGATAACAACATGAATAAAGATAGACGACAACTGTCACAATAGTAAACAAGCAACTGATGGCAAAATATGCAACCTATCACATGTCACTAAGCTGGTATCCAAGTCTGGTCATAAATCTGGTCCTGATTACAATCATGGGTCTATCATAATGATATAAATAGATATACAATCAGGTGATTACGGTCAGTCACAAAGTATCAACAGTTTATTATTAATTATGTCAGCGAATACCAATTGTCACACGTAATAGACACATCCCATACTACGCCTACCACACATGCCAATCGATGCCCTAAATTATTGAAATTAACAGAAGAGACATTGTCCATGCTTTAGGTGGGTCCCGTACATACCCGGGACCACGGCTCAGATGCCTGGCGCTGAACCAGGCCCTACCGCCAGGTAGTCAGTAACAGTACTCACAGTATCACTGTGGAACAGTAAACTCACAGTAACACTGTGGAACAGTAAACAGATGGGATGTCAGTCATCCCTTGGAACCCTGCAGTGGAACCGTAAGTCGGCTGCGCAACCTGTATTCTATCAATAACTAATACGTAATCCAACATAAGCTCAGTCTAGTATACAGTCCAAGTTCCTTTACAATTGTCCCAGTCCGAAGCAGTAATCATCTATTCATGAAATGATATAACTCTAATATCTCAATGTCCAATACAAGATCCATATTTATCTGATGCTCAACTATATACTTAATCTAGCCAATCAATAGATCGAGTCATGTCACAATCTAAAGGTATATCAAAACTAGGCCTAAGCCAACAGTGACAAACTACCAACACATGAAATACCGCTAATACAAGCAAAAGTCAACTACATGAATAAAGTGGACAATCATATATGTCTCATGAACTGGTACAAGCAATCAAACTAGTAAAGTATAACGAAAAGTCACATAAAATGATAAAGGCAACATGTAAAGCATATCAATAACGATAAATACACAAGAACGAACACTCACATGAAATGACGCGGTTTCGAACCGAGTCGCCGTCTGGTCTTTACTGCACGAACTGTTACTGATCTACGAATCATCCAATGCATCGTCTTCGAATCTCCTGTGTGTCGGGTCCACAACGACATAATTCGGATCGGGTCCGGGTCACCTGCAACTGGTCTGGATCTCACCAAACAATCTAAAATGCTGTAGCATGTAACCAACACATACAATTAAATATAAATACATGCTTAACACCCTTCCGAGCACACCGACACATACGTGTACACCTACGTACGTATATATATACATACGTATATACGAGTGTACACCTATATATATACATGCATGCATGCATACCCACACTTATATACGTTTATATACATGCATACATTATCAACACACCCAAATAATGACATATATAATTAGATATATGTATATTCTCACCCATGCAAATTCATGCACGTGAGTTAGGAACTCACGCTTGCTAACAAGCAATGTATGTACATTTATGAAAACACCCTCACCCATAATTATTAGTAAATACACATATAATTTATAACACACTCGCAAATATATATTAACACCCATTAGTAATTACTACACTCACACACACACCAACACACATTTATATAAATTTCTCAATTATTTCAATATTGCCACCATACAAAAACAATTGTAAAACTAACCTCGAGCCAATTTGCGGCACGCCGACGGAGGCTCCGACGGAGGCGTCCGGGGTCGCGGAGGGTGTCGTTGGATAGAGGGTCTCGCCGTGAAGGGCGTGGGTGGATTCGCACTCGCCTACGGTGATCTATGGCGATCCACGGAGAGCCAGAAAATGGTTCCCACACAAGCATATAAAACATAAAATTAATATACACATTATATCCTTCCCATCCATACTAATTGTAAAAAAAAGAAGGATGTGCAGGGGCTCACGGGGCTTGGCCAATGGGGAAAGGAGCTCGGATATGCACAGTAGGTTGATGGGCGCAGGTCTGGGATGAGCGTGGACGCGGCCTGCTGTTGCCGCGCCATGCTGCCAGGGTGATTGATCTCGGCCTGGTCTGGAGGAGGGTGAGCCGGCCAAGGGACGGAAGTAGGGATCTCAGGTGGAAGGGGGCGGCGTGGATCACGGCTGCTGGTGCGCAGCTGTTTGCTGCCGGTGCTGATTGGCTGTGCGCCGGCGGGGGGGGGGGGGGGGAAGGCGGCCTGGGCTGCAAGGAGAGGAAGCAGTGGTGGTGGCCATGGGCTGGCTGTGCGCCAGCCAGGAGCGGGCGGAGCTCCGGTAGGGGTGCATCGCCGGTGGATCTCGCGCGGGCTGCCTCGGGGGTGGTTTCGGAGATGAGTACGGCGGCTGAATGAGGGAGGAGATGGATTATGTTAATTATTAGGGTTAGGTTTAGGATTTAGATAGATTATATATAAGGGTATTGGGTTATGGGTTTTGGGTTGGATCCAAATGGGTAAATGGGTATAAGATACAAGAGTAATGGGTTTCGGGTTGTGGGTAAAGGATTAATATGGATGGATCAAGATAATGGGTACGAATCAAGAATCAAGGGAGTAGGAAACAGGATTAGGAAGAGGAAAAATAATAAGAACCATAATAAAAATAATAATAATAATAAAAGAATTAGTAAATCAAAATGAATACTTAGAATAATAATAATACAGTCTTATCAAGTAGGGGATATTACATTCTACCCACCTTAACAAAAATTTCGTCCTCGAAATTTCAATAAAGTAGGGAATGATAAAAGAATCAAAATTCCAAGCAGAAAACAAATAAGCTTCCACGCCACTTCTTACTGCATCGACACTTCACCACGCTTCCGCTGCGCGCTCTGATCTCGGCTACTGGCTTCAACATGGAGTGATCAAACTCAGGAGGCAAAATTAAGGAAATAGAATCGAAAAGAGAATAGGAATCAAGATTAAACCCAGATTACTCTAGAAAAGAGTTAGAATTAGGGATATCAAAAGATTCAAGAGATGAATTCCAAAAGAGAGAACGATCGATTCCAAATGGACTCAATATCATCATGCGAATAGTATATGTATATTGCAGTGTAATTATAACTCATTCAAGTTACCGGTAAGAACTAGGTCATCTTGCGAATATCAAAATTCAAAATTTAACATCGCAAGTTGAAAACCTAGGCTCTGATACCAAAATAACCCTGTCACGCCCCGCTTCCCAAAATACGAGGGAAAGGAGTCGCGACGAAGGTTGGCGACGCATATACGCAAGGAAAATACCTCACGTATACGCGCCTAAGCCTAAAGTGACCTAAACAAGCTATAAATTTAAACATAATAATCAAGGATCACTGAAATAATACATATAAAGACTACACATGATCTGGAATGAAATAAGGAACAGAATAGAAGCCAAGGGTGACATATATGAATCAAAGAGTAATAGCAAGAATAAAGAAATACAAGAATACCAGAATCAAAAGGGAGAGAGTCCAGCTCCTCGCAAGGCGTACAGTCACATCGAACACCTGCACAATGGAACGATCGTCCAATATCTGGACGTGCAAATCCAGGGTCGTCAGAACGCGACCATGGTGAGTGTGTGTGTAAAAGGGAAAAGCTCGTGCAGAAGAACAATGTGCATAAATAATAGTAAGAACAACTGCAGATATAATAGACTGAAAAACAAGATACATAACAGAACTGTAATATACATGATAACAACATGAATAAAGATAGACGACAACTGTCACAATAGTAAACAAGCAACTGATGGCAAAATATGCAACCTATCACATGTCACTAAGCTGGTATCCAAGTCTGGTCATAATCTGGTCCTGGTTACAATCATGGGTCTATCATAATGATATAAATAGATATACAATCAGGTGATTACGGTCAGTCACAAAGTATCAACAGTTTATTATTAATTATGTCAGCGAACACCAATTGTCACACGTAATAGACGCATCACATACTACGCCTACCACACATGCCAATCGATGCCCTAAATTATTGAAATTAACAGAAGAGACATTGTCCATGCTTTAGGTGGGTCCCGTACATACCCGGGACCACGGCCCAGATGCCTGGCGCTGAACCAGGCCCTACCGCCAGGTAGTCAGTAACAGTACTCACAGTATCACTGTGGAACAGTAAACTCACAGTAACACTGTGGAACAGTAAACAGATGGGATGTCAGTCATCTCCCGGAACCCTGCAGTGGAACTGTAAGTCGGCTGCGCAACCTGTATTCTATTAATAACTAATACGTAATCCAACATAAGCTCAGTCTAGTATACAGTCCAAGTTCCTTTACAATTAGTCCCAGTCCGAAACAGTAATCATCTATTCATGAAATGATATAACTCTAATATCTCAATGTCCAATACAAGATCCATATTTATCTGATGCTCAACTATATACTTAATCTAGCCAATCAATAGATCGAGTCATGTCACAATCTAAAGTATATCAAAACTAGGCCTAAGCCAACAGTGACAAACTACCAACACATGAAATACCTCTAATACAAGCAAAAGTCAACTACATGAATAAAGTGGACAATCATATATGTCTCATGAACTGGTACAAGCAATCAAACTAGTAAAGTATAACGAAAAGTCACATAAAATGATAAAGGCAACATGTAAAGCATATCAATAACGATAAATACACAAGAACGAACACTCACATGAAATGACGCGGTTTCGGAACCGAGTCGCCGTCTGGTCTTTACTGCACGAACTGGTACTGATCTACGAATCATCCTATGCATCGGTCTTCGAATCTCCTGTGTGTCGGGTCCACAATGACATAATTCGGATCGGGTCCGGGTCACCTGCAACTGGTCTGGATCACACCAAACAATCTAAAATGCTGTAGCATGTAACCAACACATACAATTAAATATAAATACATGCTTAACACCCTTCCGAGCACACCGACACATACGTGTACACCTACGTACGTATATATATACATACGTATATACGAGTGTACACCTATATATATACATGCATGCATACATACCCACACTTATATACGTTATATACATGCATACATTATCAACACACCCAAATAATGACATATATAATTAGATATATGTATATTCTCACCCATGCAAATTCATGCACGTGAGTTAGGAACTCTGCTGCTTGCTAACAAGC
The DNA here is from genome assembly GCA_038442645.1 of Agave tequilana. Lineage (NCBI taxonomy): Eukaryota > Viridiplantae > Streptophyta > Magnoliopsida > Asparagales > Asparagaceae > Agave > Agave tequilana. The sequence goes on along the minus strand of JAVJIF010018337.1, from coordinate 5,609 downwards.
AATGTATGTACATTTATGAAAACACCCTCACCCATAATATTAGTAAATACACATATAATTTATAACACACACCCAAATATATATTAACACCCATTAGTAATTACTACACTCACACACACACCAACACACATTTATATAAATTTCTCAATTATTTCAATATTGCCACCATACAAAAACAATTGTAAAACTAACCTCGAGCCAATTTGCGGCACGCCGACGGAGGCTCCGACGGAGGCGTCCGGGGTCGCGGAGGGTGTCGTTGGATAGAGGGTCTCGTGAAGGGCGTGGGTGGATTCGCACTTGCCTACGATGATCTATGGCGATCCACGGAGAGCCGGAAAATGGTTCCCACACAAGCATATAAAACATGAAATTAATATACACATTATATCCTTCCCATCCATACTAATTGTAAAAAAAAGAAGGATGTGCAGGGGCTCATGGGGCTTGGCCAATGGGGAAAGGAGCTCGGATATGCACAGCAGGTTGATGGGCGCAGGTTTGGGATGAGCGTGGACGCGGCCTACTGTTGCCGCGCCATGCTGCCAGGGTGATTGATCTCGGCCTGGTCTGGAGGAGGGTGAGCCGGCCAAGGGACGGAAGTAGGGATCTCAGGTGGAAGGGGCGGCGTGGATCACGGCTGCTGGTGCGCAGCTGTTTGCTGCCGGTGCTGATTGGATGTGCGCCGGCGGGGGGGGGGAGGCGGCCTGGGCTGCAAGGAGCGGAAGCGGTGGTGGTGGCCATGGGCTGGCTGTGCGCCAGCCAGGAGCGGGCGGAGCTCCGGCAGGGGTGCATCGCCGTGGATCTCGCGCGGGCTGCCTCGGGGGTGGTTTCAGAGATGAGTACAGCGGCTGAATGAGGGAGGAGATGGATTATGTTAATTATTATGGTTAGGTTTAGGATTTAGATAGATTATATATAAGGGTATTGGGTTATGGGTTTTGGGTTGGATCCAAATGGGTAAATGGGTATAAGATACAAGAGTAATGGGTTTCAGGTTGTGGGTAAAGGATTAATATGGATGGATCAAGATAATGGGTACGAATTAAGAATCAAAGGGAGTAGGAAAAAGGATTAGGAAGAGGACAAATAATAAGAACCATAATAAAAATAATAATAATAATAAAAAGAATTAGTAAATCAAAATGAATACCTAGAATAATAATAATACAGTCTTATCAAGTAGGGGATATTACAGTCTCAAATAGACAGACAATGTCTGCTTTAGCCCCCACAATTGTCTCCGGCGTCGTAGGACGTTTAGCCTGTTTTCCCCAGCCCCCTCACATTCCAAAACATGCACTAGTACGCAGAAGAAATATCACGTCAGCCTTTTCACATCGGTTGAAGTCAGCACCAACGTTAAAAGGAGATGCGCTGGTGATTTTGAAAATAAAACGATATAACAGTTATGGTGTTTATTTTGTAAACTATTCCACGTCGGTTCTTTTGTAAACTGACATGTAATAAATATATTTAACGTCGGTTTTGTGAGGAAACCGACATGGACAATTTCAAAGAAAAATTTCATTTTTTTAAATGAGACTTTAGACGTCGGTTCTTTGCAGAACCGATGTGCAAATCAAAAACTAGACGTCAGATTTTTAGGAAACTTTGACATCGATTTTTGATTAACTGATATCAATATCATTTCGAAAATCGCGTCAGTCATAAATCATTTTTTTGCCCTAGCCTCCATCGATCCCTCACTTCTCTCGTCTCTCTCAATTCTCTATCTCCCCTCCTCTGTCAGCTTCCTCTCCCCTCCCCGTGAGCTCTCTCTTCCCCTCCTCCTCTCTGATCGAGTGATCTCCACACCGCTCACTCCCGATCTCGATTGGTGAGCGGTTTGCGGTCGGCGGGGGGTGCTATCGGAGGCCAGAACAACAGTGGCAACGACGAGGACCAAGTCAAATTTGACTACAAGATAGAAGACAAAGGGTTAGTTTTCTGCTTTGGCTTTCAATTTCTTTATTGGATAAATGATGAATTTGATAAGTAATTGAAGGATTTGAGCTATTTAGGGTTTGGATTTATTTTAGTATTATATATGTATATATGTATGTATATGTATATATATCTGTGTGTGTACACACGCGCGCGCGCGCACACACACACACACTTGTAGACTATTGTAGTAAAACACTTATTTATTCATCAAGATACTTCTAAATTAGTGAAAAATTAAAATTAAAAGTATTTATGATATTTGCTATTTTTTTTACTTTTATTGAACATCCATAACTAGACTTGAACCTGTGAGAACTTTCTCCAAAGTAAGGGAGAAAATCAACCCTCTCCCCACAACTCACACCCTTTTACCAGTGAGTCTTCCTTTCTTTTATTTGTTCAATCAGTGCTGTTAAGTATTGAATAGAAAACATCATACACTGTCAGGCTAGAAATCATTTAACTAGATAGCTAAAACTATTTTAATTATAATTCAATGTATTGGAATCTAATTTTGGTGATTAATAAGTCTACTTCTCGGCTCGTTCTAAATGCGTTGGTTGGTGAGTTCTCATCTGAAAATTTCGTACATTTAGGCAGTTTTGTGTGATTTCAGATCATATACACAATTTTGTGTTGATTTGTTATAGAAAGTATAATAACACTTGAAAAATTTTAGTGGAGAAACATTCTTCTATGAGTATACTGATGGAGCTATTAGTTTTTTCTGGGTTTTTGGATTTAGGGTTGGGGCTGAATTTGGTTAGTTCCTACAAGATTAATTTTCTTTGCATAAGATAATGTGTGTGTGTGTGTGTGTGGTAGCGTCGTGGTGGTGGTAAAGTAAATTTACTCTTTACATGATATATGGTATTGTTAAATCAATATATTATTTTTTATGTGTTGTTAATTCAATATTTTGTTTTTTATGTCTAGACTAGTTAAACATGAATCAAAATGGATGGATGCTAATAGGTTAAGTACCGAATATTGAAATAGCGTAGAGGAGTTTTTAAGTTTGTTGTTGAGCGTGTCAATAATTCTAATCACATTAGTGTGTCCGTGCATAAGATGTGGTTGCCTTGAGAATGTTACGGTTGAAAGTATTAAGAGATCACTTATTCATTAATAGGATTGATAAAGATTATACATATGGATATGGCATGGTGAGAGTGTAAAAGATAGACCGATTAATTTCGATGATAGAAAATATGATGAAAAGAGAAGAACGATTGTAGTGAAGAAGACAAATTAGAACTCATGATCCATGATGTAGAAGATTACTTTATGGATCGCCCACACTTAATCCAGACCTTTAAAGATGATGCAGAAAAACTTTTATATGTTTGTTGTTCTAAATTCACTAAACTGTCCGTAGTGTTAAGATTGTACAATTTGAAAGAAGAAAATGGGTGGAGTGATAAGAGTTTTACAGCCTTACTTAGTCTCTTGAAAGATATGCTTCCTGAGGCTAATGAACTTCCAGATCGTACATACGATGCCAAGATTATCTTGTGCTCTATAGGTATGAATTACGAAAGGATACATGCTTTCCCTAATGATTGTATTTTGTACAGAAATGATTATGAAAGTTTGGAGAGACGTCCCATTTGTGAAGTAAATCGGTACAAGAAAAATAAGAATAAAATTCCAGCAAAGATATTATGATACTTTCCTGTAATACCTAGATCTAGACGCATGTTTATGAACTCAAAACATGCGAAGAGTTTGATGTGGCATTCAGATGAGAGAATTTTTGATAATTGTTTTGTCATCTGACTGATTCTCCGTAATGGAATAAGATTGATTCTAAATTTTCTGATTTTGGGTGTGACGCAAGAAATCTCCGACTAGGTCTTTCATCTGATGGAATGAGCTGCACGGTAACATGAGCGGCACACACAGTACTTGGCCAGTTGTTTTGACTATTTACAATATTCCTCCCTAGTTGTGCATGAAACGCAAGTTTATGATGTTGTCGTTGCTAATATCGGATCCTAGACAGCCGAAAATGATATACATGTTTATTTGACACCTTATTGAAGACTTAAAGATAATGTGGAAGAAGGTGTTGCAGAATTCGATGCATATATCATAAAGAAAATTTCAAGCTCTGAGTTATATTACTTTGGACAATCAATGATTTTCCAGCATATAAAAACTTATCAGGGTACAGTGTGAAAGAATACAAGGCATGTCATGTACTTGAAGAAGACACATTTTCTCCTCAATTAAGCACAGCAGAAAGACAGTATATCATGGTTCCTGGAGATTCTTGCCTATGTCCCATCGTTATCGGAGGCTACAAAAAGCTTTTATGGCTCTACAGAAGAAGGAAGAGCTCCTAAGGAATTGATCGGTGAAGAAGTATATCAATGAGTGAACCATCTCATAGCAAGTTATGATAAAAGAAAGAAAATTACAGTTGAAAAGAATGTATGGAAGAAGAGGTCAATATTTTTTGATCTTCCACATTGAAATTTTTATTTGTGAGACATTGCCTTGATGTAATACATGTTGAGAGGAATATGTGATAGCATTATTGGCACATTACTTAATATAACCGGTAAGACTAAGGATGAAGGCTAGAAAGGATTTGGTTGAAATGGGTATACACAAGCATTGGCACCAGAGGAACGGATAAAATACATTTTTACCGTCAGCATGTCATACTTTGCCTAGAAAATAGAAGATAGACTTATGTCAGTGTCTTTCTCAGATTAAGGTGCCAAGTGATTACTCATCAAATATTCAAAGTCTCGTTTTGATGAAAAATCTAAAGCTAGTTGGCTTAAAATTGATTGTCATGCATTAATGCAACAGTTGCTACCTGTACCTATACGTCAATATTGCCACAACATGTCTGTCATGCCATTACCCTACTTTTTTTCTTCAATGCAACATGCAGCAGAATTGACCCCAACAAAATTGGAAGAGTTGCAGAAAGATATTGTAGTTATACTGTGTCAGCTTGAGATCTATTCCACCTTTATTTTTTTGATATCATGGTGCATCTAATGGTTCATTCGATCAGAGAGATTAGTCTATGTAGTCCATCTTCTTTAAGGTAGATGTATCCATTTGAACGATACATGCAAATCTTAAAAGTGTATGTGAGAAACTGAAATTGACCCGAAGGTTGCATTGTTGAATGTTACACGTATGAAGAGGCAATTGAATTGTACAATGAATACTTATCAAATGTTGAAGCTATAGGACTTCCTAAGAGGGGTTGCACTAAGATAACAGATGACTTCGATAAAAAGTGGACAAATTGTCATTACTGTCAATAAAGACTAATTGTGTCAAGCACATAGATATGTCTTAAATAACACTGATTGTAACGCCCCGATCCTAAAGATACGGAGACGTTTGGCGACGCATATACGCGAGGAAAATACCCCACGTATACACGCTAAGCCTCAATTGTAACCTGAAACAAGCTATAAATCTAAACGTAATAAATCATGACTACTGCAATACCACATATAAACAATCACGCATGTATCATATGAATCAAGAGATAGAAGAATGACTGGAATAAGAACTGAACTGATATGACAAGAATCAGGAAATAATATGAAAGCTAAAAAGATAAGAGTACCAGAATAGAATAGGAAGAAGCTCCAGCTATTCGCGAAGCATACGGCCTCAACGAA